>CATNWA010004494.1:0-15357 GCA_951230385.1 Staurois parvus | reverse complement strand
GAACACTGTACCTTTAATTTTAAATGCCCTTGGAGTCTGCTGGGGAAGAGAAATAATACTGTCAGTCAGTATGACATGCAGATGATGCCGTCGATCTTAGAATCACCGCACACTTCACTCATTTGGCCAGTCACGGGGCCAAAACCAGTGTTTGGAGCCACAGTGTGCGGTGGAGGCAGCAGCAATGGGAGCCACAAAATGGAAACCAGCAGGAGTGTGAGGAGACCTCAAAGTGGCACATGGCAGAGTGGGAGCAATGGGAGGCGGTACAGGGACCCATGTCACACTGTGGACCCAGCAGCAGCGTGACCAGGCGGTACGGGGCCCATGGCAGATTTGGGGCCTGGCAGCACCTATGGGAGGCCTGTAATCTGCCAGCAACCTATGACAAAATGGAAACCAGCAGGAGTGTGAGGAGACCTCAAAGTGGCACATGGCAGAGTGGGAGCAATGGGAGGCGGTACAGGGACCCATGTCACACTGTGGACCCAGCAGCAGCGTGACCAGAGGCGGTACGGGGGCCCATGGCAGATTACAGGCCTGGCAGCAGCAATGGGAGGCCCGTAATCTGCCAGCACCCTATGACAAAAAAATGGAACACACCAGCAGTGTGTGAGGAGACCTGAAAGTGGCACATGGCAGAGTGTGGCGATGGAGAGCAGCAATGGGAGGCCGTACAGGGACCCATGACAGACTCTGGACCTGGCAGCAGCATGAGGAGGCGGTATAGGGGCCCATGGCAGATTAGGGGCCTGGCAGCAGCTATAGGAGGCCCGTAATCTGCCAGCACCCTATGACAAAAAAATTCAACACACCAGCAGTGTGTGAGGAGACCTGAAAGTGGCACATGGCAGAGTGTGGCGATGGAGACAGCAGCAATGGGAGGCCGTACAGGGACCCATGAGAGACTCTGGACCTGGCAGCAGCATGAGGAGGCGGTATAGGGGCCCCCATGGCAGATTAGGGGCCTGGCAGCAGCTATGGGAGGCCCGTAATCTGCCAGCACCCTATGTCAAAAAAATTCAACACACCAGCAGTGTGAGAGAACCTGAAAGTGGCACATGGCAGAGTGTGGCGATGGAGACAGCAGCAATGGGAGGCCGTACAGGGACCCATGACAGACTCTGGACTTGGCAGCAGCATGAGAGGCGGTATAGGGGCCCATGGCAGATTAGGGGCCTGGCAGCAGCTATGGGAGGCCCGTAATCTGCCAGCACCCTATGTCAAAAAATTCAACACACACCAGCAGTGTGAGGAGACCTGAAAGTGGCACATGGCAGAGTGTGGCGATGGAGACAGCAGCAATGGGAGGCCGTACAGGGACCCATGAGAGACTCTGGACCTGGCAGCAGCATGAGGAGGCGGTATAGGGGGCCCATGGCAGATTAGGGGCCTGGCAGCAGCTATGGGAGGCCCGTAATCTGCCAGCACCCTATGTCAAAAAATTGAACACACCAGCAGTGTGAGGAGACCTGAAAGTGGCACATGGCAGAGTGTGGCGATGGAGACAGCAGCAATGGGAGGCCGTACAGGGACCCATGAGAGACTCTGGACTTGGCAGCAGCATGAGGAGGCGGTATATAGGGGCCCATGGCAGATTAGGGGCCTGGCAGCAGCTATGGGAGGCCCGTAATCTGCCAGCACCCTATGACAAAAAAATGGAACACACCAGCAGTGTGAGGAGACCTGAAAGTGGCACATGTTTGGGGCATGATTCATGGCGGATTTAGTCAGTTGTGTCAGGAACTGGTGGTTTGAAATCCAGACTAATCCACGCCTGATTCATTTTCACAAACGTGAGTCTCTCCACACTTTGGGTGGACAGTCGTGTGTCCTCCGCGGAGTTGCAATACCCTCCTGCCGCACAAAACACGCGCTCCGATGCCACGCTACTGCCCGGGCATGACAGCCTTTCAAGGGCAAATTCAGCTAGTTGGGGCCAAAGGTCAAGTTTTCGTTGCCCAGTAGTCAAGGGGATTGTCTACCTCGGTTGGCAGGGTGCTGTCCAAGTAGGCCTAAGCCTGTTGTTTGAGGTCCTGCTCCAGGTCCACCTGATGCTGCTGCTGCTGCTGCTGCTGCAGCGCAGCTGGCTGGGAGTTTAATTAGTTTTTCCTCACTGCGCTGGTGAAGAAAGCACTCATCATCGACTGCAGACTGAGGCAGCTGCTGCTGGTGGAGCTGCCACTGCTCCTACCACCCCACCCCTCCCCTGCTGCCATGGCAGCGGAACGCGAGCGCACAGGGCCCACAGTGTCTGAGGATGGACGTTGGCAGCAGAAGGCAGAGACCAGCTGACTACATAGGTGGTTTTTATAGTACGTTATTTTGGCCTCCCTCTCAGCAGGTGTGAAAAAAAGGCCACCATTTTGGAACGGTAGCGAGGGTCCAACAAGGTGGACAGCCAAAAGTCATCCCTCTGTCTGATGGTTATTATTCGGCTGTCGGTACGCAAGCAAGCGAGCATGCTATGGGCCATTTGTGCCAAGGAATGCGAGGGACTCCCTGCCTCCATCTCCACAGCATACTGCCACGGTGCGTCTGGGTCCTCTGTCTCCTCTTCCTCCTCCTCTACCAGATGCTCCTGCTCCCTCCACTCCTGTCCGCTGAGTGGAAAAACCACCCATTTCACTCAATAATTCCTGAGCACCAATGTCCTCCTCTCTACCTCCTCCTCTTCTTCCTGTCCTGCCCCCACAGGGGTCATGTGGCGTTGAGATCTGTGCGCCACGTCTACCGCACCCTGACCAGCCATTGTTAACAGCATTTGTTCCAGGACGTGCAACAGAGGAATGACGTCGTTCATCCCATAGTCCTGCCGACTCACGAATAGCGGGGCCTCCTCAAAGGGCCTGAGCAAGCGCAGGTGTCACGCATGAGCTGCCAATGGCTGACATCTAAGTTACACAGGGAGTACCTTTATCCGCTTTTAACATCAGGAAATCTGTGATGGCCTTTTGCTGTTCGTAAAGGCGGTCTAACATATGTAGGGTTGAATTCCACCTTGTTGCAACGTCACAGCATGAGGAGTCGGTACGGGGGCCCATGGCAGATTACGGGCCTGGCAGCAGCAATGGGAGGCCCGTAATCTGCCAGCACCCTATGTCAAAAAATTCAACACACCAGCAGTGTGTGAGGAGACCTGAAAGTGGCACATGGCAGAGTGTGGCGATGGAGACAGCAGCAATGGGAGGCCGTACAGGGACCCATGAGAGACTCTGGACCTGGCAGCAGCATGAGGAGGCGTATATAGGGGCCCATGGCAGATTAGGGGCCTGGCAGCAGCTATGGGAGGCCCGTAATCTGCCAGCACCCTATGTCAAAAAATTCAACACACCAGCAGTGTGAGGAGACCTGAAAGTGGCACATGTGGCGATGGAGACATGAGACACTGATGGAGACCTGCAGCAGCATGAGGAGGCGGTATAGGGGCCCATGGCAGATTAGGGGCCTGGCAGCAGCTATGGGAGGCCCGTAATCTGCCAGCACCCTATGTCAAAAAATTAAAATTCACACACCAGCAGTGTGAGGAGACCTGAAAGTGGCACATGGCAGAGTGTGGCGATGGAGACAGCAGCAATGGGAGGCCGTACAGGGACCCATGAGAGACTCTGGACCTGGCAGCAGCATGAGGAGGCGGTATATAGGGGCCCATGGCAGATTAGGGCCTGGCAGCAGCTATGGGAGGCCCGTAATCTGCCAGCACCCTATGTCAAAAAAATTCAACACACCAGCAGTGTGTGAGGAGACCTGAAAGTGGCACATGGCAGAGTGTGGCGATGGAGACAGCAGCAATGGGAGGCCGTACAGGGACCCATGAGAGACTCTGGACCTGGCAGCAGCATGAGGAGGCGGTATAGGGGCCCCATGGCAGATTAGGGGCCTGGCAGCAGCTATGGGAGGCCCGTAATCTGCCAGCACCCTATGTCAAAAAATTCAACACACCAGCAGTGTGTGAGGAGACCTGAAAGTGGCACATGGCAGAGTGAGTGTGGCGATGGAGACAGCAGCAATGGGAGGCCGTACAGGGACCCATGAGAGACTCTGGACCTGGCAGCAGCATGAGGAGGCGGTATATAGGGGCCCATGGCAGATTAGGGGCCTGGCAGCAGCTATGGGAGGCCCGTAATCTGCCAGCACCCTATGTCAAAAAATTCAACACACCAGCAGTGTGAGGAGACCTGAAAGTGGCACATGGCAGAGAGACTGTGGACCTGGAGACAGCAGCATGGAGGAGGCGGTATAGGGGCCCATGGCAGATTAGGGGCCTGGCAGCAGCTATGGGAGGCCCGTAATCTGCCAGCACCCTATGTCCCAAAATTCACACACACCAGCAGTGTGTGAGGAGACCTGAAAGTGGCACATGGCATGAGAGACTGGAGGGACCCATGAGACTCTGGACTGGCAGCAGCATAGGGGAGGCGGTATATATGGCATGGCAGATTAGGGGCCTGGCAGCAGCTATGGGAGGCCCGTAATCTGCCAGCACCCTATGTCAAAAAATTTGAACACACCAGCAGTGTGAGGAGACCTGAAAGTGGCACATGGCAGAGTGTGTGTGCGATGGAGACAGCAGCAATGGGAGGCCGTACAGGGACCCATGAGAGACACTGGACTTGGCAGCAGCATGAGGAGGCGGTATAGGGGCCCATGGCAGATTAGGGGCCTGGCAGCAGCTATGGGAGGCCCGTAATCTGCCAGCACCCTATGTCAAAAAATTGAACACACCAGCAGTGTGTGAGGAGACCTGAAAGTGGCACATGGCAGAGTGTGGCGATGGAGACAGCAGCAATGGGAGGCCGTACAGGGACCCATGAGAGACTCTGGACTGGATTTGGCAGCAGCATGAGGAGGCGGTATAGGGGCCCCATGGCAGATTAGGGGCCTGGCAGCAGCTATGGGAGGCCCGTAATCTGCCAGCACCCTATGACAAAAAATTGGAACACACCAGCAGTGTGTGAGGAGACCTGAAAGTGGCACATGGCAGAGTGACCCCAATGAGTGTGGCGATGGAGACAGCACAATGGGAGGCCGTACAGGGACCCATGAGAGACTCTGGCTTGGCAGCAGCATGAGGAGGAGGCGGTATAGGGGCCCATGGCAGATTAGGGGCCTGGCAGCAGCTATGGGAGGCCCGTAATCCCAGCACCCCTATGACAAAAAATGGAACACACCAGCAGTGTGTGAGGAGACCTGAAAGTGGCACATGGCAGAGTGTGGCGATGGAGACAACCCACCGACTGTTTTGCTCGCTGCCAAGCTGCCACCCTCTTCTCCTGATGATGCGGAAGCAATAGCCTGATGACGACGAGGCTGCCAAGTGCAATCAGCCTCATCATCATCAATTAGGGTCTCCGCCTCACTACTAGCCCCCTCGGCTGCGTGTGGGTCAGGAGACAGACCTGTCTCTAGACCGGCTACCGAGCCACTCTCCTCTCTCCACTACTTCTTCTTCGCCTGGCTGCTGAAGAGGCGGATGTCTCCTCCCCCCGTTCCTGACCGCCCTCTGTTAGCTCTTCCTCACTGTACTGGATGACACCGAGAGCACTAGCCTCTGGCTGCGAATAGTGCTGCCTCGACCCCTTCCTCTGCTGCCACGTCTGCTCTCTCCTAAAACATTGCCTCCTCTGCCACTCCTCTGCATGTTGTCTGACATACTCTTTAATTAAACGATTCTGTGTCCCTGAGTAACAATTCTGTGTCCCTGAGTAACGTTTCTGTGGCCCTAAGTAACAGTTCCCTGTAACAATTTCTGTGCCCTCAGTAACAATTCTGTGTCCCTCAGTAACAATTCTGTGTCCCTCAACAACAATTCTGTGTCCCTCAGTAACAATTCTGTGTGTCCCTGAGTAACAATTCTGTCTGTCCTGAGTAACGTCCTGTGCCCTCAGTAACAATTCTGTGGCCCTAAGTAACAAGTTCTGTGCCCTCAGTAACAATTCTGTCTGTCCCTGAGTAACAATTCTGTGTCTGTCCCTGAGTAACAATTCTGTGTCCCTCAGTAACAATTCTGTGTCCCTCAGTAAAAATTCTGTGTCCCTCAGTAACAATTCTGTGTCCCTCAGTAACAATTCTGTGTCCCTGAGTAACAATTCTGTGTCCCTCAGTAACAATTCTGTGTCCCTCAGTAACCTGTGGCCCTCAGTAACAATTCTGTGTCTGTCCCTGAGTACAAGTTCTGTGTCTGTCCCTGAGTAACAATTCTGTGGCCCTAGTAACGGTTCTGTGGCCCTCAGTAACAATTCTGTGTCCTGAGTAACGTTTCTGTGGCCTAAGTAACGTTTCTGTGGCCCTCAGTAACAATTCTGTGTCCCTCAGTAACAATTCTGTGTCCCTGAGTAACAATTCTGTGTCCCTGTCCCTGAGTAACAATTCTGTGGCCCTAAGTAACGGTTCTGTGGCCCTCAGTAACAATTCTGTGTCCCTGAGTAACAATTCTGTGGCCCTAAGTAACGGTCTGTGGCCCTCAGTAACAATTCTGTGTCCCTGAGTAACAATTCTGTGTCCCCTGAGTAACAATTCTGTGGCCCTAAGTAACGTTCTGTGGCCCTCAGTAACAATTCTGTGTCCCTGAGTAACAATTCTGTGGCCCTAAGTAACAATTCTGTGGCCCTCAGTAACAATTCTGTGTCCCTGAGTAACGTTTCTGTGGCCCTAAGTAACGGTTCTGTGGCCCTCAGTAACAATTCTGTGTGGCCCTCAGTAAACAATTCTGTGTCTGTCCTGAGTAACAATTCTGTGGCCCTAAGTAACGGTTCTGTGGCCCTCAGTAACAATTCTGTGTCCCTCAGTAACAATTCTGTGTCTGTCCCCTGAGTAACAATTCTGTGGCCCTAAGTAACGGTTCTGTGTGCCCTCAGTAACAATTCTGTGTCCCTGAGTAACAATTCTGTGGCCCTAAGTAACAATTGTGGCCCTCTGTGGCCCTCAGTAACAATTCTGTGTCTGTCCCTGAAGTAACAATTCTGTGGCCCTAAGTAACGGTTCTGTGGCCCTCAGTAACAATTCTGTGTCCCTGAGTAACGTTCTGTGTGCCCTCAGTAACAATTCTGTGTCCCTGAGTAACAATTCTGTGTCTGTCCCTGAGTAACAATTCTGTGGCCCTAAGTAACGGTTCTGTGGCCCTCAGTAACAATTCTGTGTCCCTGAGTAACAATTCTGTGGCCCTAAGTACGGTTCTGTGGCCCTCAGTAACAATTCTGTGTCCTCAGTAACAATTCTGTGTCTGTCCCTGAGTAACAATTCTGTGGCCCTAAGTAACGGTTCTGTGGCCCTCAGTAACAATTCTGTGTCCCTGAGTAACAATTCTGTGGCCCTAAGTAACAGTTCTGTGGCCCTCAGTAACAATTCTGTGTCCCTCAGTAACAATTCTGTGTCTGTCCCTGAGTAACAATTCTGTGGCCCTAACTAACGTTTCTGTGGCCCTAAGTAACAGTTCTGTGGCCCTCAGTAACAATTCTGTGTCCCTGAGTAACGTTTCTGTGGCCCTAAGTAACAATTCTGTGGCCCTCAGTAACAATTCTGTGTCTGTCCCTGAGTAACAATTCTGTGGCCCTAAGTAAACGGTTCTGTGGCCCTCAGTAACAATTCTGTGTCCCTGAGTAACAATTCTGTGGCCCTAAGTAACGGTTCTGTGGCCCTCAGTAACAATTCTGTGTCCCTGAGTAACAATTCTGTGTCTGTCCCTGAGTAACAATTCTGTGGCCCTAAGTAACGGTTCTGTGGCCCTCAGTAACAATTCTGTGTCCCTGAGTAACAATTCTGTGGCCCTAAGTAACAGTTCTGTGCCCTCAGTAACAATTCTGTGTCCCTGAGTAACAATTCTGTGTCTGTCCCTGAGTAACAATTCTGTGGCCCTAACTAACGTTTCTGTGGCCCTAAGTAACAGTTCTGTGGCCCTCAGTAACAATTCTGTGTCCCTGAGTAACGTTTCTGTGGCCCTAAGTAACAATTCTGTGGCCCTCAGTAACAATTCTGTGTCTGTCCCTGAGTAACAATTCTGTGGCCCTAACTAACGTTTCTGTGGCCCTAAGTAACAGTTCTGTGGCCCTCAGTAACAATTCTGTGGCCCTGAGTAACGTTTCTGTGGCCCTAAGTAACCAGTCTGTGGCCCTCAGTAACAATTCTGTCTGTCCCTGAGTAACAATTCTGTGGCCCTAACTAGCGTTTCTGTGGCCCTAAGTAACGATTCCTTGCTCACTAACAATTCTGTGTCCCTGAGTAATGTTTCTCTGTCCCTAAGTAACGTTTCTCTGTCCCTAAGTAACGTTTCTCTGTCCCCAAGTAAACGTTTCTGTGGTCCTAACTCTGTCCCTAAATACAGAGCGGTCTGCCTCTCTTGAATGACTGGAGGCAAATGAAGAATTCTAAAATGGCCGCCATTTATAGCTCGACCATTACACAGTGCTGGCTGGCTGGCTGCTGATTGGCTAATGCGATCACATGTCATTAAGGAATGCATTATGGGTCAGCACGCCTTGTCTGCGCGCCTTCCAGACATCCCCCGCTCCGTCGCCGCACATGTCCGCCGCCATTTTAGGAAAAATTTCGTTTCTCGCTTCCGAAGTAGGCTATTTTTCGGATTTCGGCGCGAATCGAAAATTTTCCAATATTCGAAACGAATTCCACTTCGCCTACTTCTATTCGCTCATCTCTAATAGTGATTATATGAAACCATTTTATTATCACATATTTTGTTTGGCTCCTCTTTAAATCATAATGATAACAAAAATCACCCAAACACCCAAACGGCCCTTATCAAAAGTTTACATCCCCTGGAATGTTTGACCGTGGTACAAACACACAAGGTGACACACACAGGTTAAAATGGCAATTAAAGGTTAATTTCCCACATGCAATTAGCTTCTGTGTATAAATAGTCAATGGATTTGTAAACTCTCCCATGGATGCACTGAGCAGGCTAGATACTGAGCAATTGGGGGCAGAAAAGCAAAGATCTGCATAACAAGGTAATAGAAATTTATAAAATGGAAAAGGATATAAAAAGATATCCAAAAGCCTTGAATATTCAGGTCAGTTCTGATCATTTATGAAGAGAATATTCGGGGATCTCTTGATACCAAGCGAAGGACAAGTAGACCAAGAAAGATTGCAGCCACAGCTTCCAGAACAATTGTTCGGCATACAAAGAAAAACCCACAGGTAACCTCAGGAGAAATACAGGCTGCTCTGGAAAAAGATGGTGTAGTTGTTTCAAGGAGCAACTATAATTGAACAAAAATGAGCTACATGGCTGAGTTGCCAGAAAGGAGCCTTTTGATGCGCCAATGGCACAAAAAGTGTGGGTACAATATGCACAACAACAACTTGACATGCCTCCCTGGGCTTTTTTGTGGATTTGGCACATTTTAACCTGTATTTGTCACCTTGTGTGTTCTGTACCAAGGCCAAACATTTCAGGGTATGTAAACTTTGGATCATGGCCATTTGGGTGATTTCTGTTATGGTTATGATTTAATAAGGAGCCAAACAACTATGTAATAATAAATGCCTTCATATGATCACTATCCTTAAATAAATTTACAGTTATGTAAGAGACATAAAGATACAAATTAAAGTAGCTGTAAAGGCTATTGAAAAAAAAATGAAATTAAAAAAAGTTGTTATACTTACCTGCTCTTTGCAATGAGTGGATAAGTATCTTCTCTGGTGGTTCCCCCAAAGCACTCTCTGCTTCTTCTCTCTTCTGAGTGCCCCCATGCGAGTGCAGGGGTGCTCCCAAGCTGGGCTGTGTGTGTCCATAGACTCACACAGCATGGCATAGCCATGCTCCCTGCTCCCTGACAGGATTTAACTGACAGTGGCTCTTGATGCTTTCAGCGAAGCCTGTAAGAGCAGGAAGAAGGGAGAGAAGATTTTTGACCAGGCATAGCACTAGATCGATAGAGGACTCAGGTAAGTGTTTAGGGGTGGGAGGGCTAGAACAGGTAGGGGTGAATTTTTTTTTAACCCATTGCAGGCAATGCCATAAGGTAAAAAATTATTTAGGCTTAGAAGCACTTCAGTGGGGTTATTGTTTGTTTTTAAGAGTGCAATAGACTTGAATGGCTCCTAACGGTTAGGGAGGTTTGCTTTGTGCCAGAAGAACAGCTTATAATGTGCCCCCTAATTTTATGCTTTTTTCACAGAAATAATTAAAAAAAAAAGACAGCAAAAAATGTAAACAGAGTAAAAATAGAATACTAAGGCTTCATTCACATGGGCAATGAGGTCCCATAGTCCATGAATGCGCTGTGTGTTAATGACTACCAAACCCCATTGGCATAGTAAAAAAGATTGTTACATATGAAACACTGGCCAGAACACCACTGGTGGTCCCCCTGTGTCCCACTTCAGATATTATGAACTGATAAGTATTTAAATGTACTACTGCTACCAAGCTCATTATATACTTTTTACAATGTCCAATGACTTTTTATTCATTTGCCCATGCATTCATTTGGTTGAGTGCTTACTACATACAGGTGAAACTTGAAAAATAGAATATCGTGCAAAAGTTCATTTATTTCAGTAATGCAACTTAAAAGGTGAAACTAATACAGTGATGAACAGAAGTATTTGAACATCCTGCGATTTTGCACGTTCTCCCACTTAGAAATCATGGAGGGGTCTGAAATTCACATTGCAGGTGCATTCCCACTCTGAGAGACAGAATTTTAAAAAAAATTCAGGAGATCACATTGTATGATTTTTAAAAAATGTATTTGTCTTGCACTGCTGAAACATAAGTATTTGAACACCTGAGAAAATCAGTGTTAATATTTGGTACAGAAGCCTTTGTTTGCAATTACAGAGGTCAAACGTTTCCTGTAGTTTCTTGACCAGGTTTGCACACACTGCAACAGGGATTTTGGCCCACTCCTCCACACAGATCTCCTCTAGATCTGTCAGGTTTCGGGGCTGTCGCTGAGCAACATGGAGTTTCAGCTCCCTCCAAAGATGTTTCTATTGGATTTAGGTCTGGAGACTGGCTAGGCCACTCCAGAACCTTGATATGCTTCTTACGCGGATCCAGTCCTTGGTTATCCTGGCTGTGTGCTTCGGGTCGCTGTCATGTTGGAAGACCCAGCCATGACCCATCTTCAATGCTCTGACTGAGGGAAGAAGGTTGTTGCTCAAAATATCACAAGAAATGGCCCCATTCATCCTCTCCTTAATACAGTGCAGTCGTCCTGTCACCCCTTTGCAGAAAAGCACCTTCAAAGCATGATGTTACCACCCCCATGCTTCACACAGTAGGGATGTTGTTCTTGGGATACAACTCATCCTTCTTTTTCCTCCAAACACGACGAGTGAAGTTTTAGACCAAAAAGTTCTACTTTGGTCTCATCTGACCACATGACTTTCTCCCATGCCTCCTCTGGATCATCCAGACGGGCCTGGACATGTGATGACTTGAGCAGGGGAACCTTCCGTGCAATGCATGATTTGAAAACCATGACGGCGTAGTGTTCTACCGACAGTGACCTTTGAAACTGTGGTCCCAGCTCTCTTCATGTCATTGACCAGCTCCTCCCTTGTAGTTCTGGGCTGATTCCTCACCTTTCTTATCATCAGTGATACCCCACGAGGTGAGATCTTGTATGGAGCCCCAGTCCCAGGGAGACTGACAGTCGTCTTTAGCCTCTTCCATTTTCTAACAATTGCTTTCAACAGTTGATCTATTTTCACCAAGCTGCTTGGCAATTGCCCCGTAGCCCTTTGCAGCCTTGTGGAGGTCCACAATTTTGTCTCTGGTGTCTTTTGACAGCTCTTTGGTCTTGCCCATGGTAGTAGTTGGGGTCTGACTGGACTGTGGGTGTGAACAAGTGTCTTTAAAGAGCTCAGACAGGTGCTACTAAGTTAGATTAATGAGTGGAGTAGAGGTGGACTTTTTAAAGGCACAGTAAACAGGTCTTTGAGAGCCAGAATTCTTGCTGTTTCTCAGGTGTTCAAATACTTACAGTTGCAAGAAAAAGTATGTGAACCCATTGGGATTACGTGGAGGTTTGCATGAATTGGGCATTAAAATGTGCTCTGAACGTCATCTAAGTCACAACAATAGAAGAACACAGTCTGCTGAACATAATACTACACAAACATTAGATGTTGCCATGATTTAATTGCACATAACATGTAAAACATTCACAGTGCAGGGAGGAAAAAGTATGTGAACCTTTGGACTTAATAACTGGTTGACCCTCCTTTGGTAGCAACAACCTCAACCAAACATTTCCTGTAGTTGCAGATCAGACCTGCACAACGATCTGGAGTCATTTTGGACCACTCTTCTTCACAAAACTGTTTCAGTGTAGCAATATTCTTGGGATGTCTGGTGTGAATCACTCTCTTAAGGTCATGCCACAGCATTTCAATCGGGTTGAGGTCAGGACTCTGACTGGGCCACTCCAGAAGGCGTATTCTGTGCTGTTGCAGCCATTGTTTTGTTGAATTACTTGATATGCTTTGGGTCATTGTCCTGTTGCATCACCCATCCTCTGCGGAGCTTCAGTTGGCGGAAAGATGGTCGTACGTTTTCCTGCAAAATGTCTTGATAAACTCTGGAATTCATTTTCCCATCAATGACAACAATCCGTCCAGGCCCTGAGGCAGCAAAGCAGCCCCAAACCAAGATGCTCCCTCTGCCATGTTTTACAGTGGGGATGAGGTTTTGATGTTGGTGTGCTGTGCCTTTTTTTCTCCACACATAGTGTTTGTGTGTTCTTCCCAAACAACTCAATCTTGGTTTCATCAGTCCACAGTATATTTTGCCAGTAGTGCTGTGGAACATCCAGGTGCTCTTTTGCAAACTTCAAACGTGCTGCAATATTCTTTTTGGACAGCAATGGCTTCCTCCGTGGTGTCCTCCCATGTACTCCATTCTTGTTTAATGTTTTCCTTATTGTAGATGTGTCAACAAAAATGTTAGCATGTGCCAGAGATTTCTGTAGCTCTTTAGCTGACACTCTGGGATTCTTCTTTACCTCATGCAGCATTCTGCGCTGTGCTCTTGCAGTCATTTTTACAGGACGACCACGCCTAGGGAGAGTAGCAACAGTGCTAAACTTTCTCCATTTGTAGACAGTCTGTCTTACCGTGGACACATGAACATCAAGACTTTTGGAGATACTTTTGTAACCCTTTCCAGCTTCATGCAATGTCAACAATTCTTGATCGTAGGTCTTCTGAGAGCTCTTTTCTGCAAGGCATGGTTCACATCAGACAGTGCTTCTTGAAACCAGTAAACCCAAAACAGGTGTGTGTTTTTTAAAGGGCAGGACAGCTGTCAGCAACACATCCAATATCATCACACTGATTGGAGTCAAGGTTGGCTCACTCCTGGCTCCAATTAGCTCTGGGAGAAGTCATTAAGCTAGGGCCGTCACATACTTTTTCCTCCCTGCACTGTGAAAGTTTACATGTTATGTGCAATAAACCATGGCAACATCTAATGTTTTGTGTATTATGTTCAGCAGACTGTGTTCTTCTATTGTTGTGACTTAGATGACGTTCAGAATCACATTTTATGCCCAATTCATGCAAAACTCCACGTAATCCCAAGGGGTTTTCACATTACTTTTTCTTGCAACTGTATGTTCAGCAGTGCAAGACAAATACATTCTTTAAAAAAAAAAAAATATTACAATGTGATTTCCTGAATTTTTTTTTTAAATTCTGTCTCTCAGAGTGGGAATGCACCTACAATGTGAATTTCAGACCCCACCATAATTTCTAAATGGGAGAACTTGCAAAATCGCAGGTGTTCAAATACTTCTTGTTCTTCACTGTATATGAGATAGACTCATTACATGCAAAGCAAGATAGTTTATCAAGCCATCATGATTTGTCATAATTGTGATGATTATGGCTTACAGCTCATGAAAACCCCAAATCCGCAAATCTCAAAAAATTAGAATATTGTGAAAAGGTGCAATATTCTAGGCTCAAAGTGTCCCACCTTCTAATCAGCTAATTAAGCCATAACACCTGCAAAGGGTTCCTGAGCCTTTAAATGGTCCCTCTCAGTCTGGTTCAGTAGGGTAATCATAATCATGGGAAAGACTGCTGACCTGACAGTTGTGCAGAAAACCATCATTGACACCCTCCATAAGGAGGGAAAGCCTCAAAAGGTAATTGCAAAAGAAGTTGGCATGTTCTCAAAGTGCTGTATCAAAGCACATTAATAGAAAGTTAAGTGGAAGGGAAAAGTGTGGAAGAAAAGGCGCACAAGCAGCAGGGATGAACCGCAGCCTGGAGAGGATTGTCAGGAAAAAGGCCATTCAAAAGTGACTTTTTCACAAGGAGTGGACTGAGGCTGGAGTCACGTGCATCAAGAGCCTACCACACACAGACGGATCCTGACATGGCTTCAAATGTCGTATTCCTCTTGTCAAGAAGCCGCTCCTGAACAACAAACAACGTTAGAAGCGTCTTACCTGAGCTAACGAAAAAAACAGACCTGAGTCTGTTGCTCAGTGGTCCAAAGTCCTCTTTTCGGTTGAGAGCACTTTTGCATCTCATTTGGAAACCAAGGACCCAGAGTTATGGAGGAAGAATGGAGAGGCACACACTGCAAGATGCTTGAAGTCCAGTGTGAAGATTCCACAGTCTGTGTTGATTTTGGGGAGCCATGTCATAACTGCTGGTGTTGGACCACTGTGCTTCATTAAGAGACCAGGTCAACGCAGCCATCTACCAGGAGATTTTGGAGCACTTCATGCTTCCCTTCCGCATACACGACAGCTTTATGGGGATGCTGACTTCATTTTCCAGCAGGATCTTTGCACCTGCCCCACCACTGCCAACAGCACCAAAACCTGGTTTTCAATGACCGTGGGATAACGTGCTTAGATTGGCCAGCAAACTTGCGTCCTGACCTGTCAAAACCCCTTAGAGAATCTTATGGGGCATTTGCCAAGGAAAGATGAGAGAAGACATGAGAACGTACAATGCAAAAGAGTGAAGGCCGCTACTGAAGCAATCTGGTCTTATCAATTAACACCTCAGCAGTGTGCCACAGGCTGATAGTTCCATGCACGCCGCATTTAGGCGTAATTGCTGCAAAGGGGGCCCAAAAACCCGTACTGATACTATGCATGCTTATACTTTTCAGAGGTCCCAAAATTGTTCTATGTAACAAACCTTATTTTTTTGATTGCTGTAATATTCTAATTTTTTTCTGAGATTGTGGATTGGGTTTTTAGAGTGAAAAACCATAATCATACAATTATACAAATCACGGGTTGAACTATCTTGCTTTGTAATGAGCTATCCCAAAAAATTTTTCACCCTTTTAAGTTGCATTTTGAAATAAATGAACTTTGGGACGATATTTTAATTTTTTGATTTCCCCTTTTATAT
>CATNWA010004493.1:0-13842 GCA_951230385.1 Staurois parvus | reverse complement strand
AAGGAAAAAGAGATGTGATCCATTGGGGCTGTTTATAAAATATTTTTATAATAAAAAAAATAAAAGAATGGAAAGAACGAACAGAAAAAAAAGAGAAAAAATAAAATAAAAAATAGAACAAATAAAACTGAATAGAATGGGAAAAATAGAACAAATAAAATATAAAAGAAAGAATAAAAAAAAAATAGAATAAAACAGAAAGCAAGAAAATAAAAGAATACAATGGAAATAAAGAGAATAAAAAAAAATAGAAAAAATAAAAAAAAAAAAGACAAACCGAATCTAAAACAAAAACTTTTTTCTGTCGGCGGATCTCTAATTCCCAGCTGTCTGTGCGGGGTCTGTCCAGACGGGAAGATTTTGGGATTTCATGCTGCATTGGGCAATAGTTGACCTGACAAAAGCACCACATACTCCCACCACGTTGCGATCCCAATCAGGCGGGGGGCAAGGGGGGGTCAAAAACAGCCACCCCAAATCCTTATCAGATGGCCGGGAGCGCCAAAAATCATGTAACCCACTGTCCCCCCGAGAGAGTATGAGTGCCACAGAACTACGTGACCACTCCGTCCACCCCAAACATGAGCGAAGGAAATCAGAATACAATTTTTCAATAATGTCCACGATTAGGAAAGAGCCCAAAAAGGAACAGCTAGGAGGCCCACAAACAAAGCTAACTTCAAGGCCCCTCTGCTTACCACATTAGGCCTTAAAGAGAAATGCTTCAAGCCAGAAAATATAAAGAGGGGGGGGGAGTACTCCCTGTCTGTTTTACATAATACCCCATTCCCTTCCCCTTTCTACTTGGGCTACTTCTTTTACCCCTTTTTTTACTCTCATAGGTCCTTTTCCCCCATTAAATTCTCCTCCTGTCATCTCCCCCCCTTAAATCCCAGCTCCTCTTAAACCATTCCTCCTTGGGTAATTTCCCCCAAATCTCCCCCTTTTTTGTTCTCCCCATCCTCCATTCCTGTTCTCTCCTCCATCTCTTTTCTGATTTTCTCTCCTTGGCCACATTCCCATCTACTGACCATCCCTTGGTGCCCCTGCCCCCTACCATCTAAGTCACTGCCCACCTTCCAAACTATGAATGTGCCCTATCTTCCCACCTGGATTTCATACTTGGACCCCTTTTTTTACTTTTATACAGAGATCCAAACATTTCCCCTTTCGGGAATCCACTGATGGAAATGGTGGAGTCAGAGTTGATTTTTTTGATTTGTTTTCAATTGGGGGGGGTTTTTTCCCCCATTGGTTTGGTATTTTTTTTTTTTGTAAAATTGGGGGGGGGGGGTGGGGGGTTTCCCCCCATTGTTCGAGTCTTGGTTGGAGGGGGGAGGGGTATTGTTTCCTGTAGCCCCCCCCCGAGGGGGTGGCTGATGATGTGTTTCCTTAGCCCTCCCCAGTGGGGTGGGCGATGATGTGTCTTTTTTGTTTTCGTTTTGTCTTTTCGCTGTTTTTTGTATAACCCAAAACGATTTCTTCCTGCCTCCGGGACCCGGGCCCGGGTGGGAGTGAGGGGAATCAAAACGCAGAAAAAAAAACCACCGGAATATACAAAGTCGTGCAGCTCCAAAACAAGGCTGGGAAAGCCCAAGAAACTGTGAAGTGAAAAAACAACCTGAGGAAAAAGGCATGCCCTTCAAAAAACGCGCAGCTGTACTGAGTCACCCCCCATGATGGGATTCGGGGGCCTCTTGCCTTTAAGCCCTTGGTGGACTTACATCCTGTTTTTTTTTCGCTGTTTGTGATCCCATTCTTTTTATAAAATAAATTTTGGTTACTGGGTTAATGCACAAGGTTTGCCTCTTGTTTTTTCCCTTCACTGGGGATAAAGAGCCATGGACTTTAAAACAAAGGGGCTCTTGTCCTAGAGGGGGAGATCCCAACCTGGAGGGCTGCTTCCCTTCGTGCATTCTAAATCCTTCATTGCTCATCGGGGCCCTGCAGTAGTGGGGGGGGCCTATACTGCTGAAATTATTTGGGAGCTGACAGAGGACGTCTTGTAAAGGATCTGGGGGAAAGAATTCACGGGGAGAGGGTGTCGGAAGATATTGGAAGGGCATCCAATTACCCAAAGGGACATTAGTGATTCAGACCATGTAAGAATCCCCGCTGTGGTGCTACTATCCTCTGCGTTAAGTCACTTTGTTTAAAAGGGGACTTGTTCGGGTGTCCTATAACCCCAAATTTTTTGTGTTTGGGGACTGTGCTCAGTTTCGTCGGGAGGAAGATTAGGGCCTTGGGTTACTTCTTAATTTTTGCTGGGTATTCCACTTTACCCTTACCCATCCAAGTTCACATTTTTTGCAATAAAACATCGAAAAAGCTACCCCCAGACTGATTACAGATCAAAAGAGTGACTGTGTTCTTGGGTGCTGGACATTACTGGAAAGAACCCTTGACCAAAACAACGGGCCCCTTTAGGGGGTGAAACCCAAAATCAAAAATTTTTTGACAATTAAAATGAAAATTAAAATTATAATTAAAAATTACTAAAATGTTTAACCCATGTAGATTTAAATATACATTGTAATTGGAGTCCAGGGTTAATTTTTTATCCATTGTATTTGCTGCCTGAAAAAACTCTGTCCCAGATGTTCCTTTCTCATATGTATACTATCTTCCATTTAAATCCAATTCCCAGCAGGAGAAACAGCAATGGAAATCCAGATTAGTCACCACATCAATGATTCACATGTCTAAAAATGTGTGGGGCTATGGAAAAGAATCACACCTTCTAAAGAAATGGAGCTCTACCTAGAGTTAAAGGAAGTTTCCCCTCACCCAAATTCCATCAGCAAATTGCACAATGAGAACATAAAAAGGTATAGAGAATGCCCACATACCCAAAATGGGCTCACCAGGAACACAAGAGAAAATCTTCTTTTCCCCCCAAACCTTGGAGGAAGAGTCACAATAATGGGGCCCAAAGTCCCATAGGCCAGGCACAGACATTTGTCACAGGCCAGACAAAACAGCCCCAAAAAGTTTAGAACAAAGGTCCTTTTGGCATCCAGGAAAAAGGACTAGTACACCCCCCCCCATCTCCCCTTTTCCAATTTCTGTATACAATAAAAAAATTAAAAAGGCCCCAGACCTAGTCATCAGCATTGTATTTACTTGATCTCCCCATGACCCCCCCATGACCTGGCTGTGACCTAAAACTTTCCCTGAATGACTCACTTGACCCGTCATGACCCCCTTGATTTCATTGCCCTGACCTGATGGAAGCTATGACCTGTTAGATTCACCTTGACCCAGGGGTGGGCTGACCATTCGAGCACTCGGGCATGCCCAGGGGCCCCGGGGCAGTAGGGGGCCCCATGAAATGCCCCTGTTACCTTTTATAGGTTTTTTGGGTTTTGCTTTGAGTGTGGGGAAGGACACGGGCCCCAGCCCCTATTGCCCGGGGGCCCCCAAAAAAAGGTTGTCAGTCCCCCCTCCTTGACCCCATATATTCTGTTATGGTTTACATTGACCTGCTGAGACCTGGTTTTCAACCCCCTGTCCGCCTGAAGCCCTTCGAGAAATTTCGCCCCACCCGACCCGCCCCCTCTTAAATTTTTTTGGAGTTAAAACTACTAGAAACTTTTGCGCACTTTAAACTACACAAATGGTTGAAACTTTTTTCCCGGGGGTGCTATCATTTTTCTGACTATACCCAATGGCAAACTACGGCCACGGGGCCCAACGGCCCGGCGGACCCCCTTTTTTTTTCCCCCCGCGGGGCGTGATACTGTCAGGAAGGCTGTCAGGATGTGTGTACCGGGGGAGCGTGACGAAAGTGAGGGGAGCTAGGGTCCTCTCACAGTCCGCCTTGAAGACCGGAACGGCCGGGAACACGGGGGAGGAAACCCCAGCAAAGGTAATAAAATTGACACAGGGGGACTTTTGGGGCTTTTAGGGGGGAATGAAATTTCAATTAAAAAAAGGGGGTTTTTGGAAAAAAAAAAATTACCCCCCCCCCCAAAGAATTTTTTTAAGGAAATAATTAATTTATATGAGGGATTTTTTACTCATTTTTGAGAGAAATGAATTACTATGGGGAGTCGAATGTACCTAACTGAGGGAGAATACTAAATGGGGGATGAATTTACTATGGGGCTGTAATTTACTAATATATGGGGGAATGAATTACTATGAGGGATTAGAATCTAACACTATATGGTGGAGATAATTACTATGCTTACTATGGTAATATTTACTATACTTTACTATGAATGACCCATACACCTCATTTTCATCTTTACTCTTGGTCCGGCCCCCAGGTCCCATAGACCCATGAAGAAGAAAAGTGGCCGGGCCCTTTTATTTAACCATTCCTATCACCACCAGATCCCACTGCAAGAGAAAGACAATATGTTTTATCATCCCCCATGTAATTAGATGTCCCCAAAAGGGTTTCCCGAGGTTTTTTTGCTTTAGTTGCACTTTTTGAGATTTGTGTTTTTTTTGTGGAAACATTTTTTTGGGGCTAATTATGGCTGCCGTGCTGAACTAGTAAAAATTTTGGGAAGCGGGTTAAAAACTGTTGGACAGGTTTTTCCCGAATTTCTCAGGGGGAATACTGCCCCCGATTGGGGTCCGGTACCCGAGGGGTTGGGGCTTTCAATGTATCCCACTCTGTTGCTCTGCCCCCCTTTTGGGGGGCCACTTGGGGTTCCAAGGGGGTAAGTTACAAGGACTCATACTATCACTTAGGGTAATCACAAACCCAAATTATGGTTTTCTGCCAAAAAGAACTCTTGCCTTTTCTAAGGATCGTATGGATTTTAAAGACTTTCCGGCTGTTAAAGGTATGAACCCCCTCATGGGGCAAAAGGGAAACCAGGGGGACACTAAAGGGCACTGAGGGAAAATTTGAAGGGCATGTGTTTAAAAATTTCTATAAAACTGTTAATTTTTTACTTTTACTTACTTCATATAATATCTTTTTTTTTTATCTAATCTGTTTGTATGAAGTCATGCTGGGATTCCAAAAAACAGGGGTTCAAAGAGAAAAAAAAATAGTTAAGAAGATACAGTACAAAAGGTCTAAAACAGGGGGAACTGTCCTAAGGAAGCAAATTTGCCTTTCTAATACTTCCCTACTTTTGGGACAAAAAAGAACTTCACTCTCTCCATCAACAGGGCTATTTTTAATCCTTTCGCTGCTAGCATTGTAAAATTTATAAAAGGTATGTCAATTTACTTGTTTTTAATTTTTTTTTTTCATTTCTTTATCTTTCCGGTTTCCAATAGCATAGAGTCATCATCCCCCAGTCTTCAGAAGTGGGGGAGGGGTCCAGCTCAGCCAGCCGATAAGGCAGATGGAATCCAGGGAAATAAATGAACAAAGATATTTGCCCTTAACAAAAGGCCACGGTAGAAAAGTAGGGGGGTTTTTTAAGGGGATTTCTCAGCAAAAAAGCATGGAGACATGGAGGATTGGGGGGGTTGGGTTTTTAATTAAAAATGAATTTTAAAAGTGACTTTCCCCTTTAAGCAGCCAACCACCCGGAAGGGGTGACATGGAAAGGGTGATGAGACTCTGGTAGTGAAGGGATTTATGCTTGCCCACTTCTTAATGGGGGTACCCCACATATGGCCCGATCTTTTGGCACGGGGCATCTAGGGGGCTTTAGCGGGGTCACAATGAAGTAGTGAGGCTTCGGGAAAGGAGAACAAGCATGGGTTGATAAATGTGCTGCCCGTTCATTTGCAACATATGGATCGATGCAATAGGTGAGGTGATGGGTTTGCTGGGTTGGGGGAGAGCTACATACTCCAGGTATTTGCTCATAAATGCTGCACAACTAAAAGAGAGGGTACTGTGGGGTGTAACGGGAGCGGGGGCACTGACAACTCATGGGGCCCCCGGGGCAAAGGGGATCAGGGGGCCCCTTGTCCTTCCCCCAAACTAAAAAAAGCCTAAAAAAAAGATTCCAGAGGCATCTCATGGGCCCCCTCCCCGGGCCCCCCCGGGCCCTCGGCAGTGCCCGGTTTCCAAAGGTCGTCCACCCCGAACGGAGTTATTTTTGCTTGGAAAAAAAATTTTGGCCATGGATTCAAAAATTAACAGCGTAACATACGGAGCCCTTTTTTTTTAATCTAGAGCACCTTCTTAACACCGATTTCATGTGCCCCACAGCCTCTGCCCACCCACTGGGGGGCACTAGCAGATCCGCCCGGTTCCCTATTGGGGCAATTTTTATCCCTGCACTACGTAGGGCCTTCACAAACACGGCGGGGGGGCCCCGAAAAACTCGATCATCAGATTTTTCTCATCAAAAGACCTGAATGTGGCCCCCCGGGGAAGGGCCCCTTGTTAGACTCATCTTAGACGTGAGCAGGCCCCCCAACGACTCAATTTTTATCCCAACATTGGAAAGAGGCCCCAGGAAGATTCCCCCCAGAGACCCTGTATTGCAATGGAAGGGCCCCCGCAGACTCCCCTCATGCACAAAACACCCCCCACCCCAGGAAGGGTCCCAACAGACTCTCTCAGTCCGGCATCTTCAGGAAAGCCCTTGAATAACAAACCACGACCCCCGACTACCCCGTAAGGCCCCCCCATCATACTCCTTTTATCCCCAAACACAACAGTCTCCAGGATGGACCCTATACCGACCCACCAGCCACAGACATTGGATGGTCTCCAGGGTGAGCCCCAATGGAAAAAAACCTCAGACACTGCATATTACCCAAAAAAGGATGCTTCATCAACCAATTTTCACATAAAGCCTCCGTCTGCTTCATGAGGCTGGGGAAAATCGCTGTATAAGGCTTGCTTGTATACAAATGCATACAATGCCCTTAAAAGGGGGATAAAACTATTTGTCCTGTGTGCCCAGCTAAATCTGTAGCCAGGTGACCCCCAAAGTGTAGGTGTTAAAGCCCAACTCCAAGCAAAGTTTTTCCCTTTTTAAAGGCTGTAGTGGGAAGGTCTCTTTCTACCAATACCCCTAATTGGGGCGCAGAGTCTAAAGGTTACACCTCGTACAACAGGGTCATTGGCCAAATCCCAATCATGACCCACCTGCCGGAGTTTGCATGTTTTCCCTTGCCTGCATGTTTTTCCTCTGGGCACCGGGTTTCCTCCCAAACCCAAAAGAACATGTGGTGGTAAATTGGCTCAATATGTGTATGTATGAATGTATTAGGGATTTATAATACACCCTTTAGGGCTTAGGAATGAGAAATGAAAAATATATATATATTTAAAGCACTGCATAAATTTAAGGGGTACAGGGGTTGCAATTGCAACCCGGCCCCATGTACATGTGTACACCGGGTGGGGGAAATGTTAGGAACCAATCTCTCCCGTTTCCCCCCAGTTTTGCCACTGGGCTCCAGGGGGGGCCCCAGCCAGGATCAAAGCCCTTCAGGTTTCTTGCACCGGGGGCCCCAAAAAGGGTTTTAGTTACGCCATGGGGGCTAAAAGTACCTGTAAGAAAAAAATTAATAATATCTGGAATTTAGTTTTAAACAACTACAAACACATTAAACCCCAGCACAGATTTGCTTCCCGTTATCTCTCCTCCACCAACACCCCCTTTTCCCCAAAACCCTTGTTCCCGTCCCCCTACCCTCATTCCCTGCCCCCCTAATTTTTTCTTCTTTTCCCTTTTGAATTGTTTTGGACATAATTGCACATCTTTAATGTTTGTTGGTTGGTTTGGTTGAGACACATGGCATTTGAAAATTTTCAACATACAGTTTTTACATGATCAAAAAATTTTTTTCCCTGGTGCCCGGGGTGGAAAAAGGTGGCCCGTCCCAAACCCCACCCGGGTCACACTCTGCACACAGATCCATTGAGGGTCTTTTGGGGACTTTTGAGGATCGGGTGAGACTGTGGCTGAGGAACATCTTTACAGGAGCGAAGGTTCCATTTTGGGGCCCCGGGAATTTGATGATCAAAAGGGCCTTTGGCTCAGGTTCCCGGGTTTCCTCTGGGTAGAATGGCACAGGGGGGGGCGGTACTGCTGAGATAAGATATGTAATAAGAAATGGAGTGGAAAATGAAACGGGGAAGGGAAGGATCAGGAGAAGCAAACGGGAATTTTTTCCAAAAACACCAATTCTGAGAGGAAAAATCTTAAAACCTCATCCGGCAGATTTCGGGGGGGGGAAGTTCAGAAGCCCCCAATAGGTTTTGGTGGAAACATATGAAAGAATTAGGCGTGACTATCAGAAGCAGATCATCCCAAAATAATTGAGTTTTTTGTTTTTAGAAGCTCTCATCCACAATATTTCTTTATTTAATGCACACTGGGAGCACTTAACTCATTTTTAGTAGTAAAAGGCTGGGGGAGTATACATGGGGCATGGACCCCCACTGTACAAAAACACACCACATTGTTCACTGTAGGGATGTGCAGCACTAACGCTAAAGGCTTCAATCAAGCAACCATTTTCTGCATTGACAGTGCAATGCCACATTGACCTAGGGGAAACGCCCCTCAAAAACAAAAATCCATCATGCAATATTTAAGATGTTCAAAAAGGTTTTATTCATCCTTAAAAGTTTTTTATGAAATAAATGCTTAAAGGGATATTAAAAATATCTTTTTTTTTTTAGCAGCTAATTTAAAATGACATCCCGGGGTAAACCTAAGCAGTCTTAAAAATACTTCCCCCCCCCAACACCTATGCTAACTAAGTTTCCCATTTTCACTTGCCCAGTTGGTCTTGTGACTCGAATTCCTCTGTGTCAGGGCATTGCGGGGGCAGGGGAGAAGGGAGTAAAAAAAAATGGTGGGGCCATAGAAGCAGGGTTTCCACCTCACCCTTTGAAACCGAACACATATTTTAATTACAGAGGGTTTTGGGTGATTAGGTGGTAATTAAACTAAACCCATGCCATACTGCAATAAAAATTTGCCTCATAACCTGTGTCTTAAAGTGTTTGGTTTTAAAGGGGGAGGGGCAACTCTAGTGGAAAACTATGGGGGACATCCCTGCTCCGGCATGCCCAGCCATTGTTGACCTCTCCTTCCTGGCTGAAAAAGGAAGAATTACACAAAATTGCCAAAATTATTTGGACGCCCCCCTTTACCGCACATGACTTTAACACACCCCCAATTTTTGTCCGTGGGTCTAATACTGATGGCCCACCCTTTGCAGCTATAACGTTAAAATTTTTTGGAAAGGGCTTCCACAAGTTTGGAGGGTTTATGGGAAGGTTTGACCTTTTTTCCAGGGGCACTTTTGTGGGGTCGGGCACTGATGGGGCCAAAAAGGCCCATTTGCGTCTCACTCAAATTACCCAAATGTTCTATCGGGGAAAAAGGGGCCCCTCAAGTTTTCCCACTTCAAACTCGCTCCTCCGTCTTTAGGGCCTTGCTTTGTGCACGGTGCACAGTCATGTTGGAACAGGAAGGGGGCCACCCCAAAAATTTCCCCAAAAGGGGGGGGCATAAAATTGCCCTAAAGGTTTTTTTATGCTGATGGCTTAAGAGTTCCCTTCCCTGGAACAGGGGCCAAGGCCAACCCCCGAAAAAAAAAACCCCCCACCCTAATCCCCCCTCCACCAAACTTTACCTTTGGGCCAAAGTGTCAGGCCAGCACTGTTCAAAAACCCAGGCACATCAATTTTCCAGACAGAGAAGTGTGATTTTCATTCTCCACTTTTCTAGAGTCCCTGTTGTGGCTTTACACCACGGCACTGAGTTTTTTCATTGCACTGGTGATGGAAGGCTTTTGGCCCGCTGCTCGGCCAGGAAACCCCTTCCAGAAGCTCTTTGCCTGTTTTTTGGGGGCATCGAAAGGCCACAAGTTTTTGGAGGCTTTTTGTATTGACTCTGCAACAGTTGGCACTTCTGGCACTGGCGCTTCAGCTTCCGACCCCCCGCCCTTCATGTGACGGGCCTACCACTTGGGGCTGAGTTGCTGTTGTTCCCATTTCTTTTCCCCTTTTTTATTCCCCTAACAGTTGACGGGAATATTTTGTAGCCAGGAAAAGTCACGGGTGGACTTTTTTGCACGGTGGCCCCCTACACAGAACCACGCTTGGATCATGAGCCCCTGAAGCGACCCATTCTTTAAAAAAGTTTGTAGTCTGCATGCCTAGGGGCTTGATTTATACACCTGTGGGGCTGGGGGCGATTGAAAAACCTGAATCCAATGATTTGGAGGGGGTTCCCCAAATTTTGGCAATATAGTGTACATCATTTTTTACACAGGTTTTACGCGAGATGTTTGGAGAGGGATGGAGCATTTTTTTAATTGGTTTTGTCACAAATGACATAGCCTCCATTTGGAATTGAAACCCCTGCCAAGTTTTACTTCCTTCCACTAAACCAACAATGCGCTGACAGTCCTATGTGTGCCAGCATGCATCAGCACACACATCCACATGCATTGGCACGATGCCCATGCACACCCAAACCTGGGAATGGTTGCCAATCTGTCCTTTTTAAAGGTTGCCCTGAGTGTGTTCAATTTTCTGGATGTTCTTTCAGCTTCACCATTACCTTTTTTCCTGTGCTGCAGCTCTTGCTGACTGTCCTCCCTTTCCCTCCTGACCTGGCTTGCTCCTGACTTGCTCTGTGTGGATTCTGGATACTGATCTCACGCCTGTCTCTGATGACACTCTTCCCCAGGGGCGGCGACTGACCACTTTGGAAACCTCGGGCACTGCCCAGAGGGCCCGGGGTCAGTACGGTGCCCCCATGAGATGCCCCTGGTACCTTTTTTATAGCGCTTTTTTGAGTTTGGGCAAGGACACAGGGCCCCCCATGATCCCTTATTGCCCGGCGGGCCCCATGAGTTGTCAGTCCACCTCTGCTCCTCCCTCTACCTTGGATACTGACCTCCACACCCACGGCTTGCTGCCTGACTACCACACACACCTACTTCTGACTCGGCTTGCTGCCTATGACTACTTTCCTTAAAAAATAAGTTCACCTTAAAAAAATATTAAATTCACACTTTTTGGTAGGTAAAAAAATGTGCATTTATTATTTTATTTGGAACCTGTAAAGCATTGCACCCACAATCAGCAGATGCCATGCAGGACTCCTCTGCAATAACTTGTCAGTGTTTCTGTCTGCTCATACCTCATACAGGACAGGCAGATACAACCTGACCGGAAGACAGAATGAACTACCAGAGCGCTCAACAGCACCATGGTAGTTCACTGAGAACTACAAGCCAACAGCCACAGAGGGGCTGTCGGTAGTTGAATATATAAAAAAATATAAGCGAGCACATATAATGAGATCTTAGGTAGTGTTATGCCTAGTAGTCGTTAGTACTGTAGGGTATAGGTAATAATTTATATATTCATAAATTCACACAAAAAGAGAGTATAAAAGCAAATTCAAAAAAATATGTTAAATTATGTAAAATGAATGAATTACGGATAAATGTTCAGTCTGCAGAGGTCAGGGGACACTGGGCAAAAGGAGCAGAACAGTCACACAAAGTCCTGCATTAACTTTTTTTCCTGTGCCTTAGTGGAAAGAAGGTCTTAGTGCTAATGGGAATCCAATTTAGGTGTCAGGAATCTGGCTTCATCATGGAATTTGAAGGCTGCTGGAAAATAACTCAGCAGGGCTTCACTGTGAAAGAGCACCCCAAAACCCCCAATCATGTGCCTACAGAATTTGAGGACACTGGGAGATAAGTCAGGAGAACTGAGAGATGAGCCCAAAGCTCCAAGAGATGGGACTAGAGTAGCTGACAGATGGACCTGAGATAATAAAAGATGGACCATGGGTTGTAGTAGGTGATGGAACCAAGAGATAGACCAGAGGCACTGATAGATGGAACAGGGCACTGGAAAATGGATCAGAGGTAGTGTGAGAGATGGATCAGGGGCATGGTAAGATGGAGTAGAAACACTGAGAGACAGACTGAAGGCACTGAGAGATGCACTGAGGGTACTGAGAGCTGGACTGGATGCACCAGGGACTTACTGGAGGCACTGGTATGAAGGCACCGAGAACTGAACCAAAGTTTATTAATGTCTATAAAAAACAGAATATATTATACACCACCATAACAGAAGAGTGAATGCCATTGATTATCTTATGACAATGGCACTCACTTTAAATGGTTGGGATATATTAGGCAGCAAGTGAACATTTTGTCTCTGAAGTTGATGTGTAAAAGCAGAAAAAATGGACAAGTGAGTGACTTTGACAAGAGCCAAATTATATTGGCTAGAAGACTAGGTTAAAGAAGCAACTCCAAAACTGCAGTTCTTGTGGGATGTTCCTGTTTTGCAGTGGCCTGGACCAAGAGTGGGTCCAAAGAAGGAAACTGCCAAACAAGAGTCATGGACAGCCAAGGCATATGGGTCCGAACTAACAGATAAGCTACTGTAGCTCAAATGCTGGTTCCAATAAAAAGGTGTCAGAATGCAAAGTGCATAGCAGTTTGCTGTGAATGGGGCTGCATAGCCGCAGACCAGTCAGGGAGCCCATGCTGACCCATGTCCACAGCCAAAAAGCTCCTACAATGGGCATGTGAGACTAAAGTTTTTAATTTGTGGATGGTAGGGTGCATTGTTGTCACTTACCTGGGGAAGAGGTGGTACTGGAATGCAGCTAAAGGAGAAAGCCAAGCCAGCAGACGTAGTGTGATGCTTGGTCTAGTGGAGTCCATGCCTCGATGGGTCAGGGCAGTTTCTGGGTGGGCAAAAGGGGGACCTACTCCATATTAGTTGGTTGGGTTGGGGGTCATCCGGTTCCATAGGATTTGAATAGCTGATCAGTGTAATATGTCCATAGATAGTGTTCATGTGATTTTTTCAGATACAGCACACCCTATTAGTTACAAACAATCCTTCCAGTTTTCTCATCTGGGGAATTTAACTGAGGGCACTGTTTAAGGTGAACATGGAGGAACAGAAAGTAAGAGCCTGGGGGCACTGCAAGAATGTGACTTAAGACACCAAGAGATGGAGTACTGCTGCACTATGATTTACCAGAGGAACAGAGCAGATAGACGGGGGTACTCTGAGGATGGACCATGGGGTAAACAAGAGAATGGACCCAGAAGTACTAAGACATAAACTAGAGGTGACACTGAGAGAAAAGACTGATTGAAATTGAGAATGGAACCAAAAGGCACCAAGAAAAAGATTAGAAGCACTTCAGACATGGACCATTGACACTGAACGAATAGATTAGAGGCACTAAGAGATTGCACCAACGGCTCTTGGGGACAGGCTTAGAGGCATTGAGAGCAGGGGGTCCGAGGGCATCAAGAGAAGGTCTGGAAGCCCCTAAATGTGGCATTGAGCGGGCAATGATAGATAGAACCTGAGACAAGAACCGGAGACACTGAGAGATGAACCAGGGGCACTGAAAGATAAACCAGAGGGCACTTACAAATGGATTCCAGAAGTACCAATAGAATGGACTGAAGACAACAGAGACAGACCAGAGGCAATGAAAAGATGGGTCCACCACAGGCACTAAGAGATGTTCAGGAGGCATCGAGGCAATGGGAGTGAAAGACGCCGGCACTAGAGATGAACCAAGGCACCAAGTGATGGCCTCAGGCCCACAGATAGACAGAAGGCACAGACAGATGGACTCAGTAGGTACTTAGAGATAAATTGAAGATACAAAAAAATGGAACCCGGGGCCTGACAGGCAGACCAGACACACTGAGGGAATATACCAAAATACAATAAAAGATAGTTTTCTTAGGTGCCGAGAGATAGAGTTGGGACGGGGGCACTGAGAAATCAACCAGATGTATTAAGAGATGACCTGGGTCCAACAGATGAACTGAATGAACTGAAGGATAAAGCCTCAGAGAGCCTGAGAGATGGACCAGATGGACTGGGAAACAAAAGGAATGGGCATGAGCGCTGAAGCTTGATAAGGGGCCTGAAAGTTT
>CATNWA010004492.1:0-15539 GCA_951230385.1 Staurois parvus | reverse complement strand
ATGTATGTGTATATATATAATGTGTGTAATATACTATATATATATATATAGCAATATTATATATATATGTATGTATGTGTATATATATATGTGTGTATGTATGTATGTGTATATATATATGTGTGTATATATATATATATATATATATATAAATATATATGTATGTATGTGTATATATATATGTGTGTATATATATATATATATATATATATATATATAAATATATATATATGTGTGTATCTATGTATGTATGTGTATATATATATATAAATAATGTGTGTCTCTCTCTTTCCTGGCCGGCCTATGGCAGATTGACAGCCGGGCGGGACACTCGCCATTGTGTCTGGGTGTCATATGACGTTCTGTCACTACGAGCCACTCGCGGGGCCGCGCAGTGGCGCGATCTGTCACTGGCTGTCTCCACGTGGCACAGCCGATGACATATCACTACACCGGCCCCTTGCCAGTGTCCTGTGACCAATCACAGCAGATCACGTCAATTGTCTACAATGGATGGCTTCCTGTCATGCCATCCATTGTATACAATTATGTTGTTAGCTGTGACTGGTCAAGGCAGTCACATGATACAGACAAGGCCAATCACAAGCCCATCTGTATCATGTGATCAGCTTTGCCCTATCACAGCTAATCACAACAAAAAACTGACGATGATTGCAAATATCAATGAAATACATCAGTACAAGGGTGGACTGACCATTTGGAAACTCAGGCACTGCCCGAAGGCCCGGGTCAGTAGGGGGCCCCATGAGATGCCCCTGGAACCTTTTTCATAGGCTTTTTTGAGTTTGGGCAAGGACACAGGGGCCCCATAATCCCCTATTGCCCAGGGCCCCATGAGTTGTCAGTCCGCCCCTGCATTGGTATTAGCAATCATAATGTGTTAGAAAAAAAAAAGAAAAATCCTGATCACTTGCCCAGATTAGTTCAATGTTACTATGGTAACATTGTATTGCTTTGGTCACAGTGTGCTGAAAAATAAAATGGTAAAAAAAAAAAAAAAATTTAAAAAAAAAAATAGAAAGATTTGAAAAAAAAAAATTCAAATTCAATTATTTTTATTTTCACCAAAGAAATGTAGCAGAATACATTTTGACCTAAATGTATGAAGAAATGTTATTTATATGCAAAATTTTATAACAGAAACGAAGATAAGTGTGTTTTTTTTTTTCCAAACATTTCAGTTTTTTTTTGTTTTTATTTAGCTAAAAAATTCTGTGGTAATTAAATACCACCAAAAGAAAGCTATTTGTGTGAAAAAAATGATAAAAGTGTCATATGGGTACAGTGTTGCATGACCGCGCAATTGTCATTCAAAGTGTGAGAGCGCTGAAAGCTGAAAATTGGCCTGGGCAGGAGTGGGGGAGGGGTGACAGTGCCTGGTATGGAAGTGGGTTAATGGCGGTGTGTTGAGTTATTTTGAGGGGACAGCAAATTTCCATGTTATACAAGCTGTACACTGACTACGTCACATTGTAGCAAAGTGTCATTTCTTCAGTGTTGTCACATGAAAAAGTATAATAAAATATTTCCAATGAGGGGTGGACTCACTGCTCTAAGATACTGTGTATATATATAAAATATTTTTTCATTTATTAATATTAATAAAAGGGACAGAATATATATATATATATAAAATATTGAGGTACAGAAACACACAAGTGACATGACTATTTTAAAAAAAAAATCAATTTGATCCTTCCTTTGATTGTGTCTCCAAGCAGTAAAACATGAAATCTGGAATATCATTTGCTGATAAGGCTCAGTTGTTTTACATATTATAGAAGGAAAATAAATCACTGTCAGAAAATGTAGCAATGATGGAAGGAATAGTGTCCCATCATTGGTATCAGTGGGAGGAATAGTGCCCCATCATTGGTGTCAGTGGGAGGAATAGTGCCTCATCATTGGTATCAGTGGGAGGAATAGTGCCCCATCATTGGTATCAGTGGGAGGAATAATGCCCCATCATTGGTATCAGTGGGAGGAATAGTGCCCCATCATTGGTATCAGTGGGGGGAATAGTGCCCCATCATTGGTATCAGTGGGAGGAATAGTACCCCATCATTGGTGTCAGTGGGAGGAATAGTACCCCATCATTGGTATCAGTGGAGGAATAGTACCCCATCATTGGTGTCAGTGGGAGGAATAGTACCCCATCATTGGTATCAGTGGGAGGAATAGTGCCCCATCATTGCTATCAGTGGGAGGAATAGTGCCCCATCATTGGTGTCAGTGGGAGGAATAGTACCCCATTGTGTGTCATTGGGAGGAATAGTGCCCCATCATTGGTTGGGAGGAATAGTGCCCCATCATTGCTATCAGTGGGAGGAATAGTGCCCCATCATTGGTGTCAGTGGGAGGAATAGTACCCCATCATTGGTGTCAGTGGGAGGAATAGTGCCCCATCATTGGTATCAGTGGGAGGAATAGTGCTCCATCATTGGTGTCAGTGGGAGGAATAGTGCCCCATCATTGGTGTCAGTGGGAGGAATAGTGCCCCATCATTGGTGTCAGTAGGAGGAATAGTGCCCCATCATTGGTGTCAGTGAGAGGAATAGCGCCCCATCATTGGTATCAGTGGGTGAGGGAAATAGTGCCCATCATTGGTATCAGTGGGAGGAATAGTGCCCCATCATTGGTGTCAGTGGGAGGAATAGTGTCCCATCATTGGTGTCAGTAGGAGGAATAGTGCCCCATCAGAGGTGTCAGTGAGAGGAATAGCGCCCCATCATTGGTATCAGTGGGAGGAATAGTGCCCCATCATTGGTATCAGTGGGAGGAATAGTGCCCATCATTGGTGTCAGTAGGAGGAATAGTGCCCCATCAGAGGTGTCAGTGAGAGGAATAGCGCCCCATCATTGGTATCAGTGGGAGGAATAGCGCCCCATCATTGGTATCAGTGGGAGGAATAGTGCCCATCATTGGTATCAGTGGGAGGAATAGTGTCCCATCATAGGTGTCAGTGGGAGGAATAGTGCCCCATCATTGGTGTCAGTGAGAGGAATAGTGTCCCATCATTGGTGTCAGTGGGAGGAATAGTGCTCCATCATTGGTGTCAGTGGGAAGAATAGTGCTCCATCATTGGTGTCAGTGGGAGGAACAGTGCCCCATCATTGGTGTCGGTGGGGAGGAACAGCGCCCCATCATTGGTATCGGTGGGAGGAACAGCGCCCCATCATTGGTGTCGGTGGGAGGAATAGTGTCCCATCATTGGTGTCGGTGAGAGGAATAGTGCCCCATCATTGCTATCAGTGGGAGGAATAGTGCCCCATCATTGGTGTCAGTGGGAGGAATAGTACCCCATCATTGGTGTCAGTGGGAGGAATAGTGCCCCATCATTGGTGTCAGTGGGAGGAATAGTGCTCCATCATTGGTGTCAGTGGGAGGAATAGTGCCCCATCATTGGTGTCAGTGGGAGGAATAGTGCCCCATCATTGGTGTCAGTAGGAGGAATAGTGCCCCATCAGAGGTGTCAGTGAGAGGAATAGCGCCCCATCATTGGTATCAGTGGGAGGAATAGTGCCCATCATTGGTATCAGTGGGAGGAATAGTGCCCCATCATTGGTGTCAGTGGGAGGAATAGTGCCCCATCATTGGTATCAGTGGGAGGAATAGTGTCCCATCATTGGTATCAGTGGGAGGAATAGTGCCCCATCATTGGTATCAGTGGGAGGAATAGTGTCCCATCATTGGTATCAGTGGGAGGAATAGTGCCCCATCATTGGTATCAGTGGGAGGAATAGTGCCCCATCATTGGTATCAGTGGGAGGAATAGTGCCCCATCATTGGTATCAGTGAGAGGAATAGTGCCCCATCATTGGTATCAGTGGGAGGAATAGTGCCCATCATTGGTGTCAGTAGGAGGAATAGTGCCCCATCAGAGGTGTCAGTGAGAGGAATAGCGCCCCATCATTGGTATTAGTGGGAGGAATAGTGCCCATCATTGGTATTAGTGGGAGGAATAGTGCCCATCATTGGTATCAGTGGGAGGAATAGTGTCCCATCATAGGTGTCAGTGGGAGGAATAGTGCCCCATCATTGGTGTCAGTGAGAGGAATAGTGTCCCATCATTGGTGTCAGTGGGAGGAATAGTGCTCCATCATTGGTGTCAGTGGGAGGAATAGTGCTCCATCATTGGTGTCAGTGGGAGGAACAGTGCCCCATCATTGGTGTCGGTGGGAGGAACAGCGCCCCATCATTGGTATCGGTGGGAGGAACAGCGCCCCATCATTGGTGTCGGTGGGAGGAATAGTGTCCCATCACTGGTGTCGGTGAGAGGAATAGTGCCCCATCATTGGTATCGGTGGGAGGAATAGTGCCCCATCATTGGTGTCGGTGGGAGGAATAGTGACCCATCATTGGTGTCGGTGGAGGAATAGTGCCCCATCATTGGTGTCGGTGGGAGGAATAGTGCCCCATCATTGGTGTCGGTGGGAGGAGTAGTGCCCCATCATTGGTATCGGTGGGAGGAATAGTGTCCCATCATTGGTATCGGTGGGAGGAATAGTGTCCCATCACTGGTATCGGTGGGAGGAATAGTACCCCATCAGAGGTGTCAGTGAGAGGAATAGTGCCCCATCATTGGTATCAGTGGGAGGAATAGTGCCCTATCATTGGTGTCAGTGGGAGGAATAGTGCCCCATCATTGTTGTCAGTGGGAGGAATAGTGTCCCATCATAGGTGTCAGTGGGAGGAATAGTGCCCCATCATTGGTGTCAGTGAGAGGAATAGTGCCCCATCATTGGTGTCAGTGAGAGGAATAGTGTCCCATCATTGGTGTCAGTGGGAGGAATAGTGCTCCATCATTGGTGTCAGTGGGAGGAATAGTGCTCCATCATTGGTGTCAGTGGGAGGAACAGCGCCCCATCATTGGTATCAGTGGGAGGAACAGCGCCCCATCATTGGTGTCAGTGGGAGGAATAGCGTCCCATCATTGTTGTCAGTGGGAGGAATAGCGCCCCATCATTGGTGTCAGTGGGAGGAATAGCGTCCCATCATTGGTGTCAGTGGGAGGAATAGCGCCCCATCATTGGTGTCAGTGGGAGGAATAGCGTCCCATCATTGGTGTCAGTGGGAGGAATAGCGCCCCATCATTGGTGTCAGTGGGAGGAATAGTGTCCCATCATTGGTGTCAGTGGGAGGAATAGTGCCCCATCATTGGTGGAAGGAATTACACCAGATTGTAGTCAGTTGGAGAAATAGTGCTTTTTATCAGTGGGAGGAATAGTACCCCAAGGGCCAGGTAAAGGCTAGCAAAAGTCCGCATCTGTGGGCTGCAGTTTGTAGACCTCTGTACTAAATAATTGTGGAATAACACAGTGAATATATGAAGGCTTATCAATCTTTCTTAACTGAAATTTCACTGGACCATATATATGACATACATGGGTGCATTTATAAACATAAAGTGCTTTGTAGTGTGTGGGCTCCAATTCACAAAAAGAACGTTGGGGAATTGGAGAAAGTACAGAGAAGGGCAACCAAACTGATAAGAGGCATGGAGGAGATCAGCTATGAGGAAAGATTAGAGGAACTGAATCTATTCTCTACTGAGAAGAGGAGAGTAAGAAGGGATATGATCTCCATGTATAATACATAAGGGGGGTATGATCACCATGTATGATACATAAGGGGGGGTATGATCACCATGTATGATACATAAGGGGGGGTATGATCACCATGTATAATACATAAGGGGGATATGATCTCCATGTATAATACATAAGGGGGGGATACGATCTCCATGTATAATACATAAGGGGGGATATGATCTCCATGTATAATACATAAGGGGGATATGATCTCCATGTATAATACATAAGGGGGATATGATCTCCATGTATAATACATAAGGGGGGATATGATCTCCATGTATAATACATAAGGGGGATATGATCACCATGTATAATACATAAGGGGGATATGATCTCCATGTATAATACATAAGGGGGATATGATCTCCATGTATAATACATAAGGGGGGGATACGATCTCCATGTTATAATACATAAGGGGGGATATGATCTCCATGTATAATACATAAGGGGGATATGATCTCCATGTATAATACATAAGGGGGATACGATCTCCATGTATAATACATAAGGGGGGATACCATCTCCATGTATAATACATAAGGGGGATATGATCACCATGTATAATACATAAGGGGGGATACGTTCGATCTCCATGTATAATACATAAGGGGGGGATACGATCTCCATGTATAATACATAAGGGGATACGATCTCCATGTATAATACATAAGGGGGGATACGATCTACATGTATAATACATAAGGGGGGATATGATCTCCATGTATAATACATAAGGGGGAAATGATCTCCCATGTATAATACATAAGGGGGATATGATCTCCATGTATAATACATAAGGGGGGATATGATCTCATCTATAATACATAAGGGGGATATGATCTCCATGTATAATACATAAGGGGGGATACGATCTCCATGTATAATACATAAGGGGGATACGATCTCCATGTATAATACATAAGGGGGATATGATCTCCATGTATAATACATAAGGGGGATACGATCTCCCTGTATAATACATAAGGGGGGATATGATGATCTCCATGTATAATACATAAGGGGGATACGATCTCCCCTGATATAATAATACATAAGGGGGGATATGATCTCCATGTATAATACCTAAGGGGGGATATGATTCTCCATGTATAATACATAAGGGGGGATATGATCTCCATGTATAATACATAAGGGGGATATGATCTCCATGTATAATACATAAGGGGGGAATGATCTCCATGTATAATACATAAGGGGGGATATGATCTCCATGTATAATACATAAGGGGGATATGATCACTGAAAGGAATCGCCCCTTTCTTATTCTTTCTTATTCTTTGTGCTGCGCAGCATCTGGGTGTGTCACGGGCACGATCGATCGGACAATCAGGTAGCCAACACACAGGTGGGGATACAACAAGACTGCAAAGTTTATTACGTACATCATAGCTTATATTGACAAAAAACCACAAACCCCAAAATTTCCTCCCCCTTGATTATCCAATAGCAAAGCATACATTTCTTTTCTACCCAGATACTAGACAAAGTTTAACTTTCCCTAAATAGTTAAAACTTCAGTCTGCACATTCTATTTGTTTATGTCCCCGGATCTCTTATCTGAGTAACCAATTTACATTTTCTGAGAAACGGTGCAAACACCTGCAATATAGCTGTCATCCTTAGACGATTGCGGTTACACAGCTTGTTACACTTTCTAAACTTTTCCATAACCTTGAAAAAATGCTGATATTTCTTATTTCACTTACTTAAAACATTACTCTAACTCTTATCCTAATGCGAGCTAAATGGTTATACATTGCCTATTTTCCTATTGCCTACTGAGCAGGGCTGGCCCATATTTTCCCACAATCCCCTCTTTGATCATATTGAACCTTTGTTCAACATAATCACTCAGAATACCACATCTCCTTTTTGGATTTTTCCAAACAAAGCGAGCTTGGCTTCGTCTGTTGGAGAGGTGGAGTCTGGGCTCTTGGGTTTTTCTGCCAGCTTCATAGTCTTACCGACTCCCCATATGGCAAATTTTATCACACAGTATATACAGCGGGGATCGAGAGTTTGGGCACCCCAGCTAAAAATTTGTATTAATGTGCATAAAGAAGCCAAGGAAAGATGGAAAAATCTCCAAAAGGCATCAAATTACAGATTAGACATTCTTATAATATGTCAACAAAAGTTAGATTTTATTTCCATCATTTACACTTTCAAGATAACAGAAAACAAAAAAATGGCGTCTGCAAAAGTTTGGGCACCCTGCAGAGTTAATATCTTGTACTGCCCCCTTTGGCAAGTATCACAGCTTGTAAACGCTTTTAGTAGCCAGCCAAGAGTCTTTCAATTCTTGTTTGAGGTCTCTTTGCCCATTCTTCCTTACAAAAGTCTTCCAGTTCTTTGAGATTTCTGGGCTGTCTGTCACGCACTGCTCTTTTAAGGTCTATCCATAGATTTTCAATTATGTTGAGGTCAGGAGATTGTGAAGGCCATGGCAAAACCTTCAGTTTACGCCTCTTGATGTAATCCCCCGTGGATTTCGAGGTGTGTTTAGGATCATTATCCATTTGTAGAAGCCATCCTCTCTTTAACTTCAGCTTTTTCATAGATGGCATCAAGTTACCATCCAAAATTTGCTGAAATTTTTATTGAATCCATTTTTCCTTCTACTCGTGAGATGTTCCCTGTGCCACTGACTGCAACACAACCCCAAAAGCATGATTGATCCAACCCCATGCTTAACAGTTGGACAGAGGTTCTTTTCATTTAAATTCTGTGCCCCTTCTTCTCCAAACGTACCTTTGCTCATTCCGGCCAAAAAGTTCAATTTTTAACCTCATCAGTCCACAGAACTTGTTTCCAAAATGCATCAGGCTTGTCTATATGTTCATTTGCAAAGTTCAAACGATGATTTTTGTGGTGAGGACGTAGAAGAGGTTTTCTTCTGATGACTCTTCCATGAAGACCATATTTGTACAAGTATCTCTTTATAGTGGAATAGTGTACCACAACTCCAGTGTCTGCCAGATCTTTCTGGAGGGATCGTGCAGTCAAACGTGGGTTTTGAATTGTTTTTCTCTCACAATCCTGCGAGCTGTTCTGTCTGATATTTTTCTTGGTCTTCCAGATCTTGCTTTAACTTCCATTGTTCCTGATGACTGCCATTTCTTAATTACATTCCGAACAGAGGATATTGACATCTGAAAACGCTTTGCTATCTTCTTATAGCCTTCTCCAGCTTTGTGAGCGTCAACTATTTTCAGTTTCAGTTTTCTAGACAACTGCTTAGAAGAACCCATGGTGCTGATTGTTGGGGCAAAGTCAGAGGAGTCTGGGCATTTAAAACCTTTGAGATTGACATCACCTGGTCTTCCCAGATGATGATTGAGAACAATCCATGACACTGGCAGGTCTCAGCTTGGCAAAGGGGGCAGTGCATGCTATAAATTCTGCAGGGTGCCCAAACTTTTGCAGACGCCATTTTTTTGTTTTCTGTTATTTTGAAAGTGTAAATGATAGAAATAAAATCTAACTTTTGTTGACATATTATAAGAATGTCTAATCTGTAATTTGATGCCTTTTGGAGATTTTTTTCCATCTTTCCTTGGCTTCTTTATGCACATTAATACAAATTTTTAGCTGGGGTGCCCAAACTTTCAATCCCCACTGTACATATGAGAAACACTATGATCATAAGAATCACAATTCCTGCTTTCTTGAAGAAATTAAAAATCCCACCAAAAAGGTCTCCAAACCATCCCCCAATGGAGTCAAAAGGATTCCAGGAATCTGGCAAATTATGGAGTTTCCCCTGCCAGTCTCTCTCTCTCTTCATTGTGTCCATTTATGATATCATAGTAATCTGGAACTTCTATATCCATTGTTTCCTTGGTAAAATTATTGAAATAAATACAGCATATCTGTTTGTTGTTGGTCTGATCACAAATACCTGTGACTGCTATCATTAGCCTTTCCTGTCTCTGTCTAATAACTTCCTGTTCCATCCTAATTTTTCTAATTTCTTCATTAATAAGGGTGATGTCGTTACTGGTAACGTTGATCCATTTCTCAATAATATTAGCAAAAGAATCTAAGTGAGCGTACCATTAACATGGCGTTGCCTAATGGCCCTAAAATACTCATATCAAATTTTTCCCAGGAACTAAATAAAGCCCTTTTGGGTCTATTGAACTGTATGGTTCCTTGGGCTGGTCCAGTGGAAACCTTGCTTCCTTTAATACTACTCATATATGGAAATAACCTGACAAAAGTACACCATCCTCTGGATGCTGTGTTGCCTGGGAATGGGATAGTGGTGTGGCACCAGAGGCCACAGCAGACCATCCACCCTTTGGGTAGTCCTGATGATTTTCCCTGCCCAGAACGAAGACCTATCAGACATACCCATTGGGCTATATGGGCTGGGGGTGTAATATTATTATGACATGCCGTCTTGCTAACTTCGTTAAGCCATTGGTGGACCAGTGTCTCATTGTGTTTGTGTTTAAACGTGGGACACCTAGAGATATTATACATTGACATGTTTTCTGCCCTTTCATCTGCATCTGCAATACCTGCGGTGTTTAACCCTTTAATATCTATTGTGCGGTTTGTTTTATATTTCTCTATGTCCAGTAAAGTTGACATTGGTTTCTGAACAGAATCCAGCATTGGGAAATTCCTTTGTATTTCTGCTGTAGAAATAACTGTTCAGAAAACAAAACCTAGGCGGTTCTGAATACCCCTGAATCAGGAACGGCTTATTTTGTGTATAAATCCTACCAGTATTTAACATATCCTCCTGGAGTAGTTGAGTGATGGATACTGGTTCGCCTGAATGCATGTGTGAACACACCCAACAATCCCCTTTTTCCTCACTTTGTTGTTTTCCAAATTCATGCATAAGCAAGAAATGATGTGGTATGTTTTCCCTGTCTGCCATACTTTGGGGATCCACATTGCCATGTGGTCTGATCAAGGGTTCTATGACTGAGTTAACATCTAGATTAAGTTTTGTTGCAGGTTTAATTATTGGAATGTTCCTTTGGGTTTTGGTGGGTAAGGCTAATATCTTCATTTTTATGGAATGGTCAAGGTTTGGATCTAAGCAAAAGGCCGTGGTGCTGACCCTAGTGGTCCGAACCGTTACTATAAAGGCATGGACACATGGTCCATGTGGAAGTTGTTCGAAGTAGGCTACCATGTCCTTCTCCAGGGATTTAGGCAATGTTTTTTTTGTAACTTTGCAACACTCCCAGGCTATTATATGGGGATCCCTAGGGATTGCCCTCCTTTCCCGAGTTGCTAGTCTGCTTTTATAGATCACTCTACCTCCTGGACTGAGGGGATGACCTGAACCTTCAGGTACATATAGAATTCTCATGGTTACAACAAAAAGCAGTATTAGCACGTATATTGCCAGGCTTATCTTGCAATATTTGGGAATGCAATGAGACTTCCCGTTCCCTTTTGGTTTGTCAGAAGAAAGGGGGTCCTTTGTTGTATCAGAATCCCCATTGTTCTGAGACTCCTCTTCTTCCTGAATATCTGACAATTCTCTTGATTTGTATTGTCTATGAAATATAGGATTTTTCCATTTCTCATCAGTCAATTTCATTTTGAATCAAAAATGTGCACTAAGTGGATGTGGTTCATTTAGTGCCCTGATAAACGGGTCCTCTATCAGATCAATTATGTGTTTGTTGACCATCTCTGTCATATATAGTTCCTTCACTGTACTCGGATCGTTAAGACTGCTGTTCTGGTGACCTTAAGAACTTCAAATGGAGTATGTATCCATAACTGGATACTAACATTTATAGGTCAAGTTGATCCAGGGAATATCCGATTGCCTCTCGGGGGATCAGGAAGGAACTTTTTACCTGCAGGAGCAAATTGGATTGTGCTTTGCTGGGTTTTTTTGCCTTCCTCTGGATCAACTGTGGGTATAAGATTATAACTTTTTTTTTTTAATGGTTGAGCTGGATGGACTTTTGTCTTTTTTCAGCCAGACTAACTATGTAACTATGTAGTAAGAAACGCAGCACATAAAGCAATATGAATGGATTACATATAAGCAGAAATCCTGTGTCACTAAAAAATACAGATTTGTTCTATTCTTTGATGTGAACATTAACCACTTGCCGCCCAGCCACTGTAGATATACAGCGGCAGGGCGGTACTCGCAAGCAAAACCACGTTTTAAAACGTGTGTTTTGTAAACAAATAGGGGGCGCGCGGATGAGGCGCACCGTCGCCCTATCTGTCCCGCCGATCACGGTCGCAGATGTGAGTCGCCGGGTCACAGCCGGTCCTTAGTGGCTGTTTCCCGGCGATCAGCGGCAAACAGTGACAGACAGCACAGCTGCAGTAGCTGTGCTGTCTGTCACTTCCCTGTCAGCTCGAGGATGAGCCTTGTCCAGCCCAGTCCACCCCCCGCCCCCTAGTAAAACACTCCCCTCACTCCTATAACCCTTCCCTGCAAAATAAAGTTAACCCCTTCCTCCCCAGTGCCATTAGTACAGTGTCAGTGTTTTTTTTTTTTTGCACTGATCACTGTATTAGTGTTTTTGGGGATGTCAGTGACCCCAAGTCAGTACCCCCCAATGTCAGAATGTCCGCCGCAGTCCCGCCATAAGTCGCTGGTCGCTGCCATAAGTCCCTGATTGCCGCCATAATTTGCTGACCGCCGCCATTATTAGTATAAAAAAACCCCTAAAAATCACAGTATCTTTCCCGCCATTTGTAAACGCTATAACTTTCACGTAAACCAATTAATTTACACGTATTGGGTTTTTGTTTTAGCAAAGACGTCGCAGAATGCATTTTGGCAGAAATTTATGACTAAATTTGATTTTTGCATTTTTTTTTACTGGACGTTTTATAGCAAAAAGTCCAAAATATTGTTTTTTTTTTTCTCAAAATTGTCAGCCTTTTTTTTATAGCGCAAAGAATAAAAACCGCACAGGCGATCAAATACCACCGAAAAAAAGCTCAATTTGTGGGGAAAAAAAGGATGTAAATTTCATTTATGTACCGTATTGCATGACCGCGCAATTGTCCGTTAAACTAGCGCAGCGCTGTATAGCAGAAAAATGGCGTAAATTGCAGTATCTATACCATAGTTTGTAGACGCTATAACTTCCACACAAAGCAATCAATATGCACTTATTGGGATTTTTTTTACCAAAAACATGGAGCAGAATACATTTTGGCCTAAATTTATAACCAACTTTGAGTTTACTATATATTTTTTATAGCTGAAAGTAAAAAATATTGTTTTTCTTCAAAATTTTTGGCCTTTTTTATTTATAGAGTGAAAAATAAAAAGCGCACAGGTGATCAAATTACACCAAACGAAAGCTCTATTTGTGTGAAAAAAAGGACGTAAATTTTGTTTGGGTACAGCATTGCATGACCGCGCAGTTATCAGTTGAATTAGTGCAGCGCCGAGTAGCAAAAAGAGGCGTGGTCATTAAGGGGGGTAAATCCTCTGGAGGTCAAGTGGTTAAAGAATTCTTTACCAATGAACACTGAAAGTGTTTTACAAGTTTTTTAGTGTTTTACAAGTACACCAGTTATGTGGTTTCTTTAGAATGATATCTCCAGGTGAGCACACTGTTGGTACAATTTGGCAGACAATTGTGCACTATATATACAGTGCATACATTTTGTATTTCTTTTTTTTTGGGCTGCCTGTGTCCCTCAGAGGAGTTTAAATTGGAAGTAAACCCACTTTTGCGTCTTTTACCTGCAGGTTGGCTTATAATAAAGCTGTAGGTAAAATGAATATCTTCTAAATGTGCACCGTTTAGAAGATATTCACTTTTTTTTTTCGACAGCCGGCGCATGCGCATGCGCTCTGAAGGATCGGCATACCCGTGCCACTCCTTCAGAGTACTGTGCCATGGCCCGAGACTCCCGCGTGCATGCAGTCAGGTGGCCGGAGCTCGCGAACCCGGGAGGAAGACTGGCTGAAGATGGAAGCCTCTGCAGTGGCAGTTTCTATTTAAACACATTTTTTATTCAATAGACAAAATGAAATTGCGATGTCATGCCGGCACTTTGTTTCCTGGTACAGTAATACACAATGGAACATACAGGGGCGGACTGACAACTCATGTGGCCCCCGGGCAATAGGGGATCATGGGGCCCCTGTGTCCTTGCCCAAACTCAAAAAAGCCTATGAAAAAGGTACCAGGGGCATCTCATGGGGCCCCCTACTGACCCCGGCCCTCGGGCAGTGCCCGAGTTTCCAAATGGTCAGTCCGCCCCTGGGAACATATCATATGACACATCATTCAAGAAAGAACCAATCTTGATTCCTGGGAAGTACCTGAAGGAAGTTAAAGTGTTCCTAAACCCACAACAGTACAATCAGTCTGTAGATGCAGTAAAGCATGCTTGTTATACTCACTGTGGAACCTAAGGGGTTAATCCTCTGCATTGTGTAAAAAGGCCATTTGATCCTGTCTTCTCTGACCCTCCCCTTGTTCAAATGTTCTCTTCTGATAAGACAGACTGAACCATAGCAATTCTGCACATGCTCGGTTTGGTGTGTATTACTAGAGAGGTTTTATTTTTCTTGGGAGAATGCATGTGATCAGCACAGGCCAATCAGCACTGTCCAGACAGAGGTGAGGGAGTTTGCATCCTCCTACAGCAAAATGAAAACTCCTCCTACAAGGTCTAACCAGTGCTCGGCTGGACATTGATAGAAGTCACAAGACTGCTCTAACTGCTGATGAGAAAAGGTATTTAGTAGTTTATGTATAAAATAATTGCATTTCCATGTTATGTGTACTGTGGGAGAGCGGATATAGTGAATGCAGGGTCCGAGGAGAGCAGATTTAGTGAATGATGGGTCCGAGGAGAGCAGATATAGTGAATGCGGGGTCCGGGGAGAGAGCGGATATAGTGAATGCCGGGTCCGGGTAGACCGGATATAGTGAATGCAGGGTCCGGGGAGACCGGATATAGTGAATGCAGGGTCCGGGTAGACCGGATATAGTGAATGCAGGGTCCGGGGAGACCGATATAGTGAATGCAGGGTCTGGGGAGAGCGGATATAGTGAATTCAGGGTCCGGGGAGAGCGGATATAGTGAATTCAGGGTCCGGGGAGAGCGAATATAGTGAATGCAGGGTCCGGGGAGACTGGATATAGGGAAATCAGGGTTCGGGGAGAGCGGATATAGTGAATGCAGGGTGCAGGGAGAGCAGATATAGTGAATGCAGGGACGGGGAGAGCGAATATAGTGAATGCAGGGTCCGGAGAGAGCTGATATAGTGAATGCAGGGAGAGCAGATATAGTGAATGCAGGGTCCGGGGAGACAAGATATAGTGAATACAGGGTACGGGGATAGTGGATATAGTGAATGCAGGGTCCGGGGAGAGAGGATATAGTGAATGCGGAGTCCGGGGAGAGCGGATATAGTGAATGCAGGGTCCGGGGAGAGCGAATATAGTGAATGCAGTGTCCGGGGAGAGCGGATACAGTGAATGCAGGGTCCGGGGAGAGCGAATATAGTGAATGCAGGGTCCGGGGAGAGCAGATATAGTGAATTCAGGGTCTGGGGAAAGTGGATATAGTGAATGCAGGGTCCGGGGAGACCAGATAAAGTGAATGCAGGGTCCTGAGAGAGCGGATATAGTGAATGCAGGGTCTGGGGAAAGTGGATATAGTGAATGCAGGGTCCGGGGAGACCAGATAAAGTGAATGCAGGGTCCTGAGAGAGCGGATATAGTGAATGCAGGGTCTGGGGAGAGCGGATATAGTGAATTCAGGGTCCGGGGAGAGCGGATAAAGTGAATGCAGGGTCCGGGGAGAGCGGATATAGTGAATGAAGGGTCCGGGGAGAGCGGATATAGTGAATTCAGGGTCCGGGGAGAGCGGATATAGTAAATGCAGGGTCCTGGGAGACCAGATATAGTGAATGTAGGGTCCGGG
>CATNWA010004491.1:0-13330 GCA_951230385.1 Staurois parvus | reverse complement strand
CCAGGGAGGTAACCAAGCACCTGATGGTCACTCTGAAAGAGCTCCAGCATTTGTCTGTGGAGAGAGGAGAACCTTCCAGAACAACTATCTCTGCAGCACTCCACCAATCAGGCCTGTATGGTAGAGTGGTCAGCCAGAAGCCAGGGAGGTAACCAAACACCCAATAGTCACTCTGAAAGAGCTCCAGCATTTCTCTGTGGAGAGAGGAGAACCTTCCAGAAGAACAACCATCTTTTCAGCACTCCACCAATCAGGCCTGTATGGTAGAGTGGCCGGCCCATCTGGAGTTTGCCAAAAGGCACCTGAGGGACTCTCAGACCTTGAGAAACAAAGCTCTCTGGTCTGATGAAACAAAGATTGAACTCTTTGGCCTGAATGCCAAGCGTCATGTCTGGAGGAAACCAGGCACTGCTCACCACCTGGCCAATATCCTCCCTATGGTGAAGCATGGTGGTGGCAGCATTATGCTGTGGGGATGTTATTCAGCGGCAGGAACTGGGAGACTAGTCAGGATCAAAGGAAAGATGAATGCAGCAATATACAGAGACATCCTTGATGAAAACCTGTCCCAGAGCGCTCTGGACCTTAGACTGGGGCAATGGTTCATCTTTCAACAGGACAACGACCCTAAGCACATAGCCCACATAACAAAGGAGTGGCTACGGGCCAACTCTGTTAAGGTCCTGGAGTGGCCCAGCCAGAGCCCAGACTTGAACTGATTAAACATCTCTGGAGAAATATGAAAATGGCTGTGCACCGACGCTCCCCATCCAACCTGATGGAGCTTGAGAGGTCCTGCAAAGAAGAATGGGAGAAATTGCCCAAAAATAGGTGTGCCAAGCTTGTAGCATTATACTCACAATGACTTGAGGCTGGAATTGGTGCTAAAGGGGCTTCAACAAAGGATTGAGAAAAGGCTGTTTTTTTTAAATAAACGCCTCCAAAGGACCTCCAAAACATAGAGTAGACCAGGGGTCTCCAAACTTTTCATTTGAAGGGCCAGTTTACTGTACCTCAGACTTTAGGGGGGCCGGATTGTGGTCAGTGGGGGTAGAAAATGTCCCGGGCCCAGCATTAGTAAGAATAAACATGGCCTCAGGGTTGGTGGTCAGTAAAAGGAAGAGTATTTCCCCGTCATTGATATTAGTGGAAGAAATAGTGCGCCATTGTTGCTGTCAGTGAAAGGAATATTGCCCCTCCATCATTAGTATCAGTGGAAGAAATAGTGCACCATTGTTGGTGTCAGTGGGAGAAATAGTGCCCCATCATTAGTATCTGTGGGAGGAATAGTGCACCATTGTCGGTGTCAGTGGGAGGAATAGCGCCCCATCATTGGTGTCAGTGGGAGGAATAGTGCCCCATCATTGGTATCAGTGGGAAGAATAGTGCCCCATCATTAGTATCAGTGGAAGAAATAGTGCACCGTTGTTGGTGTCAGTGGGAGGAATAGTGCCCCATCATTGGTATCAGTGGGGGGAATCGTGCCCCATCATTGGTATCAGTGGGAGGGGAGGATAGTGCCCCAGTCATTTAGGTATCAGTTGGTCAGAGGAATAGTGCTCCATCATTGGTGTCAGTGGGAGGAATAGTGCCCCATCATTAGTATCAGTGGAAGGAATAGTGATGTCAGTGGGGGAGGAATAGTGCCCCATCATTAGTATCAGTGGGAGGAATAGTGCACCATTGTTGATGTCAGTGGGAGGAATAGTGTCCCATCATTGGTATCAGTGGGAGGAATAGTGCCCCATCATTGGTATCAGTGGGAGGAATAGTGCCCCATCATTGGTATCAGTGGGAGGAATAGTGCCCCATCATTGGTATCAGTGGGAGGAATAGTGCCCCATCATTGGTGTCAGTGGGAGGAATAGTGCCCCATCATTGGTGTCAGTGGGAGGAATAGTGCCCCATCATTGGTGTCAGTGGGAGGAATAGTGCCCCATCATTGGTATCAGTGGGAGGAATAGTGCCCATCATTGGTGTCAGTGGGAGGAATAGTGCACCATCATTGGTGTCAGTGGGAGGAATAGTGCCCCATCATTGGTGTTCAGTGGGAGGAATAGTGCCCCATCATTGGTATCAGTGGGAGGAATAGTGCACCATCATTGGTATCAGTGGGAGGAATAGTGCAGGTGTATGTGGGAGGAATAGTGCCCCATCATTGGTATCAGTGGGAGGAATAGTGCCCCATCATTGGTATCAGTGGGAGGAATAGTGCCCCATCATTGGTATCAGTGGGAGGAATAGTGCACCATCAGTGTCAGTGGGAGGAATAGTGCCCCATCATTGGTATCAGTGGGAGGAATAGTGCCCCATCATTGGTGTCAGTGGGAGGAATAGTGCCCCATCATTGGTATCAGTGGGAGGAATAGTGCCCCATCATTGGTGTCAGTGGGAGGAATAGTGCACCATCATTGGTATCAGTGGGAGGAATAGTGTCCCATCATTGGTGTTAGTGGGAGGAATAGTGCCCCATCATTGGTATCAGTGGGAGGAATAGTGCACCATCATTGGTGTCAGTGGGAGGAATAGTGCAACCCATCATTGGTGTCAGTGGGAGGAATAGTGTCCCATCATTGGTGTTAGTGGGAGGAATAGTGCCCCATCATTGGTATCAGTGGAAGGAATAGTGCCCCATCATTGGTATTAGTGGGAGGAATAGTGTCCCATCATTGGTGTTAGTGGGAGGAATAGTGTCCCATCATTGGTGTCAGTGGGAAGAATAGTGTCCCATCATTGGTGTTAGTGGGAGGAATAGTGCCCCATCATTGGTATCAGTGGGAGGAATAGTGCCCCATCATTGGTGTCAGTGGGAGGAATAGTGCCCCATCATTGGTATCAGTGGGAGGAATAGTGCCCCATCATTGGTGTCAGTGGGAGGAATAGTGCCCCATCATTGGTGTCAGTGGGAGGAATAGTGCCCATCATTGGTGTCAGTGGGAGGAATAGTGTCCCATCATTGGTATCAGTGGGAGGAATAGTGTCCCATCATTGGTGTTAGTGGGAGGAATAGTGTCCCATCATTGATATCAGTGGGAGGAATAGTGCACCATCATTGGTATCAGTGGGAGGAATAGTGCCCCATCATTGGTGTCAGTGGGGGGAATAGTGCCCCATCATTGGTGTCAGTGGGAGGAATAGTGCACCATTGTTGGTGTATGTGGGCGGAATAGTGCCCCCGGGCCACAGTTTGGAGATCTCTAGAGTAGACATAAGGTCTGAACCAAAATCTGTCAAATCAATAATGCCTATTTTCTGAGCTATTAGGCAACGACATAACAAAGAAAAAAAACAGCATGGGAGTGGGCACTGCCGAGGAAATATAAGATGCAAAAACTGCTGGCATTTCTGGCAAATGACATTTTCCTGCCGGATTAAAAAAAACCAGCACACAGACCCTGCTAATAAAATGTCATTTGCTAGCAATTTAAACTGTATCATTTTTTTTTCCTTTGTAAATGTATTGGTAGCTGTAGCACATTAGAAAGCAAGAATAAAGAAATGTTATGTATTTTGGTTAGAGAAGGAGAGAACTGGTGATGATCGGAGCACGCCTGGGTTGGAAAGGAGGAAGGTTTGGTAAACAATACTAAAGTTCAGGTGCCAAACCCAAACCCCATTATGGTGAATAGGCAAGGCATTGTTAAACAAAAAAAGGTCTGAGTGTCGCCCTGGGGGGTATGTACTAATGCTACATTTTTAAAAGAATTTGTTTTGTGGGGAGCAGCAATATGTGCCATGCTTAAAGTGAAACATTAAAAATGCTAAATGCCTTTAAATAACTTGCCTGGGGGAGGGGGAAGGTGCTCTGACTTTGCCGGAGAAGTTGTGCATCTGTGCAGTGTATACAACCTACTATAGCAAAATGTGCGCTCAAACTGCTCACAAAATGACAACTTCCTGCCGCTTTAACCACTTAAGGACTGCCCTATAGCAGATATACTGCTACAGGGTGGCGCCTGTGCACAGAATCACGTATATATAAGTCATTTTGCATATCCTGGTAGGGGGCGCGCGTGCGCCCCTACCAGCGCCACTATTCGTGGCCAGGGATGTCAATCACCGGGTCCCGGACGGTAATTACCCGCCAGCACCCGGTGATTACTGACAATCACTGATGGGGAGGAGGACTGTTTTGTTTACAAACAATCTTCCTCCCTGTCAGCTCAAGCACACTGCACACTACAGCCATCCCAAGCAGTGTGCTTACAGTGAAGAACACACACCCCGCCCCCTAGTAAAACACTCCCAGCACACAGTTAACCCTTTGATCGCCCCTCACATTAACCCCTTCCTGCCCAGTGTGGTTAGTACAGTGTCAGTGCTTTTTATGTTAGCACTGATCACTGCATTGGTGTCACTGGGGTGCCTAGTTCCATCGCAGTTTTAGAATATCCGCCGCAATCCCACTAAAAGTCGCTGATCGCCGCCATTACCAGTAGCAATAAAAAATCCCATTATCTATACCACCATTTGTAGACGGTATAACTTTCACGAAAACTATCTAATTTATACGTATTGGGATTTTTTTTTACCAAAGACACGGAGCAGAATACATTTTGGCCTAAATTTATGATGAAATTAGATTTTTTAAATGCTTTTTACTGGACATATTTAATAGCAAAAAGTCAAAAATATAGTTTTTTTCTCAAAATTGACGGTCTTTTTTGCTTATAGCGCAAAAAGTAAAACGCACAGGCGATCAAATACCACCAAAAGAAAGCTCAATTCGTGGGAAAAAAGGACGTAAATTTAATTTGGGTGCAGAGTTGCATGACCGCGCGCATTGTCAGTTAAGTAACGCAGCTCTTTAACGCAAAAAATGGCCTGGTCATGAAGGGGGGTAAATCCTCAGGAGGGCAAGGGGTTAATCTATTCAGCTGGGGATTCCATTAAACTATACCAGATCCCAGGGGCGGACTGACAACTCATGGGGCCCCCGGGCAATAGGGGATCATGGGGCCCCTGTGTCCTTGCCCACACTCAAAAAAACCTATAAAAAAAGGTACCAGGGGCATTTCATGTTGCCCCCTACTGATCCCGTGTTATCCCCTACTGAGCACTGTTATGCACTGTCAAGAGCTTGGAGATAGCATGTGAGGTCAGGACGATAACAAGAAAACCACTGTCAGGCTTTAGTTGATGTCTGAATCTCATGGTGAAAAGTTGCACTCAGACAAAGCAAGGCAAAAAAAACAAAAACAAAACAGAAACAAAACATAAAATAAAAATAATAATAATAACTGCTAAATTTAAATTTAAATTTTTTTTTATTAATAATATCTGCTTAATATATAGAAAAAACTATTTAATTAGAAAAGTGATGATTAGCTGACAGTTCCAATAATAATAATATAATAATAATAATAATAGGGTTGCACCAATACTGATACAGGTATTGGTGCCGATACTGTGCATTTGAACAAGTATTGGTACTCGTGCAAATGCACCGATACCAAAAACCGATACCTTAAGGTTCGATTCTTTCAGCTGTCAGTGGGATTCTGACAATCCTGGCTGATTCATTATCTTAAAGAAGAACTCCAGAAAACTTTTTTTTTCCATGCAGTGGGGCTGCGCCCGCAATAGGCATCGGTAATTGGTATCAGCGAGTACTTTAAAAAAAGAATTGGCACTCATACTCGATGTTAAAAAAATGGTATCGGTGCATCCCTAAATAATGATAACAATAATAATTATAATAATCATCATCTCATATAAATAATATTAATATCTGCTAAATTTAAAGAAAAACAGTTCCAGTAGAAATGTCATGATTAGCTGATGATAACCCCAATAATAGTAATAATAATAATAATAAAAAAAAATAATAATAATAATAAATAATAATAATAGTTGCTTAATTTAGAGAAAAACAATTTCATTAGTGTGATGATTAGCTGATGAAAATCCCAATAATAATCATCATCATCTCACATAAGTAATAATGATAACTGCTACATTTAGAGAAAAAAAATGTTTCAGCAGAAATGCAATAATTAGCTGATGACAATCCTAATATTAATAATAATAATATAATAACCATCATCATATCATATAAATAATAATAACTGATACATTTAGAGAAACACTGTATCAGTAGAAATGTGATGATCAGTTGATGACAACCCCAATAATAATAATAATAATAATAATAATTGCTTAATTTAGAGAAAAAACAATTTCATTAGACATGTGAAGATTAGCTGATAATAATAATAATAATAATAATAATTGTCATCATTATCATCATCATCATCTCATATAAATAATAATAATTGTGTTAAATTTAGAGAAAAACTGTTTCAGTAGAAATGTGATGATTAGCTGATGATAAACTTAATAATATTAATAATCTCATATAAATAATAATAAATAATAATAATCAGTGTTAAATTTAAAGAAAAAAGTTTCAGTAGAAATGCGATGATTAGCTGATGATAAACTTAATAATATTAATAATAATAATAATCTCATATAAATAATAATAATCAGTGTTAAATTTAAAGAAAAAAAGTTTCAGTAGAAATGTGATGATTAGCTGATGACAATCTTAATAATAATAATAATAATAATCTCATATAAATAATAATAAATAATAATAATCAGTGTTAAATTTAAAGAAAAACTGTTTCAGTAGAAATGTGACGATTAGCTGATGACAAACTTAATAATAATAATTACTTAATTTAGAGAAAAAATAATTTAAGTAGAAATGTGAAGACTAGCTGATGACAACCCCAATAATAATAATCATCATCATCATCTAATATAAATAATATTAAATAATTTATAATCAGAGTTCAATTTAGAGAAAAACTGTTTTAGTAGAGATGTGACAATTAGCAGATGACAACCATAATAATAATAATAATAATAATAATAATAATAATAGCAATTGCTTAATTTAGAGAAAAGCAGTTTCAGTAGAAATGTGGTGATCAGCTGATGACAATCCCTACTCATATATTCTACAATACACATGCAGGCAGTTTCCTTGCATTGATGCCCACCATCTCTCTGACATCCTATGAAGAATCCGGCTTGGGTTTCCATGTCCTGCTGAGATTAAAGGGAACAGCTTGTCAACTGTCAGCCACATGCATAATATCACATGGAGAGAACGCTGACCATTGTCACCAGCATCAGGCTCCTCTTTTCAATCCAAATTAGCCCTCTTGAGATCAGCTGGGCCCCGGCAGGTGGCAATGCAAATGCCGACAAAGGATTAGAGAATTTGAATCTAGCACTGTGTTCTGATTGGTTGCAGAGCCTTTTACATCATTCTTCAAAGAAGAGGCAGTTTGGTCATGATTCAAGAGAGCAGCCATACAATCTGGCTGGGTAATTAACCCAATTGTGTCTGACACCTTGATACATTATATTGCCAAAAGTATTGGGCTGCCAGCCTTTCCACGCACATGAACTTTAATGGCCCCCCAGTCTTAGTCCGTAGGGCTCAATATTGAGTTGGCCCCGCCCTTTGCAGCTATAACAGCTTCAACTCTTCTGGGAAGGCCTTCCACAAGGTTTAGGAGGGTGTCTATGGGAAGGTTGGACCATTCTTCCAGAAGCACATTTGTCAGGTCAGGCACTGATGTCGGGGGAGGAGGCCTGGCTCACAGTCTCCGCTCTAATTCATCCCAAAGGTGTTCTATGGGGTTGAGGTCAGGACTCTGTGCAGGACAGTCAAGTTCCTCCACCCCAAACTGGCTCCTTCATGTCGTTATCGACCTTGCTTTGAGCACTGGTGCGCAGTCATTTTGGAACAGGAAGGGGCCATCCCCAAACTCTTCCCACAAAGTTGGGAGCATGAAATTGTCCAAAATGTCTTGGTATGCTTACACCGTAAGAGTTCCCTTCACTGGAAGTAGGGGGCCAAGCCCAACCCCTGAAAAACAACCCCACACCATAATCCCCCTCCACCAAATGTTATACTTGGCTCAGTGCAGTCAGGCAAGTACCATTCTCCCAGACACGTCCATCGGATTGCCAGACAGAGAAGAGTGATTTGGTCACTCCAGAGAACACGTCTCCACTGCTCTACAGTCCAGTGGTGGTGTTCTTTACACCACGACATCCAACACTTTGCATTGCACTTGGTGATGGAAGGCTTGGATGAAGCTGCTCGGCCATGGAAATCCATTCCATGAAGCTCTCTACACACTGTTGTTGGGCTAATCTGAAGGCCACACCAAGTTTGGAGGTCTTTAGCTATTGACTCTGCAGACAGTTGGCGACTTCTGCGCACTGTGCGCTTCAGCATGCGCTGACCCTGCTCTGTCATGTGACGTGGCCTACCACTTGGTGGCTGAGTTGCTGTTGTTCCCAGTTGCTTCCACTTTGTTATATTCCCACTAACAGGTGAGCGTGGAATATTTAGTAACCAGGAAATGTCACGGATGGACCTGTTGCACAGGTGACCACCTATCACGGGACCACGCTTGGAGTCACTGAGTTCCTAAGAGCGACCCATTCTTTCACCAATGTTTGTAGAAGAAGTTTGCATGCCTAGGGGCTTGATTGTATACACCTGTGTCCATGGAGGGGATTGGAACACCTGAATCACATGATTTGGAGGGCTGGCCCAATACCTTTGGCAATATAGTATATATATATATATATACACCTTGAGTTACCTCAACATTAAAGTCTATCTAAATTATTTTTTTTAATTTAGGAAATGGTCAGCTATGATGTCTTCAGACTCGCTGCACTCCTGCAAACTCACAGTGGTTTTCTCTGCAGCAATACCATGTCTAATTTCATTATTCAGCAGGCCTTCCCTGTCTTTCTGTTGATGGGTGACACCAGACCATTAATAGGGGTAGCGGTGTCACTCAGGGATGCTCATTTCCATATCATACTACAAACACATGGTATGTACTTGGGCACGCCTCTCTGGCAAATCCCACCTTTAAATGCACAGTAGGATTCACTAGAGTATTACCTCTTCTCACTCCTGTCATGCATGCGCACTTCAGCCGATGTGCTTTGCATGCTAGGAACTGGAGCCCTGTATCATTTAGTTGAAAGCAGCGGATGGAGCATACATGGAGGAATGTTTTTTGGGTTTTTTGTGCACATTTACATTGGCCCAGCTTGGACCAAGGTAAGTATGCATATTTCATACCTGACTGATCACTATGGAAGCTGCAAATTGCTGTAGTAGTTGTGGCTACTACAATGATAGCAACAATCTTCCTGGTCCTGAGCTGAGTGGCTGAATCTCTGAATAGTGACCACAGGGGGTCACTCACACGGCATTGCCGTTCTCTGATTGGATAAGGTGGAGAGTAGGGACAGATCTCGCCTTAGTTTTTTTTTGTAAATTACATGAGCTTTTAACAAGAACTTTCATGAGTATAATACTTTGTTTTACAATAAAGTTTTATTAAAAATATCAGATGACCCCTGGGAGCTTTTCATCTATTCAGTGATGGTATGTTCTCTTCGGCCTGTGCTCACACGTCTACATGCACATCATGGACATAGTATATATTACATGGGCGGCACAGTGGCTAAATGGTTAGCGCTTCCACTTGGCAGTACTAGAGTCATTGGTTCGAATCCCAGCCACAGCACCACCTGCATGGAGTTTGCATGTTCTCCCTCTGCCTGTGTGGGTTTCCTCCCACTCTCCAAAGACATTCTGGTAGGTTAATTGGATCCTGTCTAAATTGTCCCTAGTATATGTATGTATGAATGTGAGTTAGGGACCTTAGATTGTACGCTCCTTGAGGGTTAGGGACCTTAGATTGTATGCCCCTTGAGGGTTAGAGACTGATGTGAATGTACAATATATATGTAAAGTGCTGTGTAAATTGATGGTGCTATATAAGTACCTGAAATAAATAAATACTGGAAAGGATACAAATTGGTAATTGGCACACCATCTGGACTAAAATAAACCAAAACAAAAAAATAACTGTTCAAATTTGAACATATTCCATTATAGATTTTTTAACTACAACCAAAAAATACTTCTTCTTCTAGTGCGGGGGTCTTTCAGACTTTAGGAGGGCCGGATTGTGGCCGGGGGAGGTAGATAGTGCCTTAGCATCATTGGAAGTAATCTATGCCACAGGCTTGGTGGTAAGTGGGAGTAAAGAAAATACATAGCACCTGTGGCCAATAGGATGGGAAATAGTGTCCCGTCATGGGTGTCAGTGGGAGGAATAGTGCCCCATCATTGGTATCAGTGGGAGGAATAGTGCCCCATCATTGGTATCAGTGGGAGGAATAGTGCCCCATCATTGGTATCAGTGGGAGGAATAGTGCCCCATCATTGGTATCAGTGGGAGGAATAGTGCCCCATCATTGGTATCAGTGGGAGGAATAGTGCCCCATCATTGGTATCAGTGGGAGGAATAGTGCCCCATCATTGGTATCAGTGGGAGGAATAGTGCCCCATCATTGGTATCAGTGGAAGGAATAGTGCCCCATCATTGGTATCAGTGGGAGGAATAGTGCCCCATCATTGTTATCAGTGGGAGGAATAGTGCCCCATCATTGGTGTCAATGGAAGGAATAATGCCCCATCATTAGTATCAGTGAGAGGAATAGTGCCCCATCATTGGTATCAGTGAGAGGAATAGTGCCCCATCATTGGTATCAGTGAGAGAAATAGTGCCCCATCATTGGTATCAGTGAGAGGAATAGTGCCCCATCATTGTTATCAGTGGGAGGAAAAGTGCCCCATCATTGGTGTCAATAGAAGGAATAGTGCCCCATCATTGGTATCAGTGGGAGTAATAGTGCCCCATCATTAGTATCAGTGAGAGGAATAGTGCCGCATCATTGGTATCATTGGGAGGAATAGTGCCCCATCATTGGTGTCAGTGGGGGGAATAGTGCCCCATCATTGGTATCAGTGGGAGGAATAGTGCCCCATCATTAGTATCAGTGAGAGGAATAGTGCCCCATCATTGGTATCATTGGGAGGAATAGTGCCCCATCATTGGTGTCAGTGGGGGGAATAGTGCCCCATCATTGGTATCAGTGGGAGGAATAGTGCCCCATCATTGGTATCAGTGAGAGGAATAGTGCCCCATCATTGGTATCAGTGAGAGGAATAGTGCCCCATCATTGGTGTCAGTGGGAGGAATAGTGCCCCATCATTGGTGTCAGTGGGAGGAATAGTGCCCCCGTCTTTAGTGTTAGTAGGAGGAATAGTGACCCATCATTGGTAATAATAGGAGGAATAGTGCCCCATTGGTATCAGTGGGAAGAATAGTGCCCTATCATTGGTATCAGTGGGAAGAATAGTGCCCCATTATTGGTATCAGTGAGAGGAATAGTGCCCCATCATTGGTATCAGTGAGAGGAATAGTGCCCCATCATTGGTATCAGTGGGAAGAATAGTGGCCCATCATTGGTATCAGTGGGAGGAATAGTGCCCCATCATTGGTAATAATAGGAGGAATAGTGCCCCATTGGTATCAGTGGGAAGAATAGTGCCCCATCATTGATATCAGTGGGAGGAATAGTGCCCCATCATTGGTATCAGTGAGAGGAATAGTGCCCCATCATTGGTATCAGTGAGAGGAATAGTGCCCCATCATTGGTATCAGTGAGAGGAATAGTGCCCCATCATTGATTTCAGTGGGAGGAATAGTGCCCCCGTCTTTAGTGTTAGTAGGAGGAATAGTGACCCATCATTGGTAATAATAGGAGGAATAGTGCCCCATCATTGGTATCAGTGGGAAGAATAGTGCCCCATCATTGGTATCAGTGGGAAGAATAGTGCCCCATCATTGGTGTCAGTGGGAGGAATAGTGCCCCATCATTGGTATCAGTGGGAGGAATAGTGCCCCATCATTGGTATCAGTGGGAGGAATAGTGCCCCATCATTGGTATCAGTGGGAGGAATAGTGCCCCATCATTGGTATCAGTGGGAGGAATAGTGCCCCATCATTTGTGTCAGTGGGAGGAATAGTGCCCCATCATTGGTGTCAGTGGGAGGAATAGTGTCCCATCATTGGTGTCAGTGGGAGGAATAGTGCCCCATCATTGGTATCAGTGGGAGGAATAGTGTCCCATCATTGGTATTAGTGGGAGGAATAGTGCCCCATCATTGGTATCAGTGGGAGGAATAGTGCCCCATCATTGGTATCAGTGGGAGGAATAGTGCCCCATCATTGGTATCAGTGGGAGGAATAGTGCCCCATCATTTGTGTCAGTAGGAGGAATAGTGCCCCATCATTGGTGTCAGTGGGAGGAATAGTGTCCCATCATTGTTATTAATAGGAGGAATAGTGCCCCATCGTTGGTGTCAATGGGAGGAATAGTGCCCCATCATTGGTATCAGTGGGAGGAATAGTGACCCATCATTGGTGTCAGTGGCAGGAAATATTTCCCATTATTGATGTCCAGTAGCAAGAATAGTGCCTTGTAGCAGTGGGAGAAATAGTTCCCTCAGGGCCGTGTAAAGGCAACCAATGGGCCACAGTTTGAAGACCGATGTTTCAGTTGATACAAAACATTGTCATGTTATAAACAATATGCATTCTTCTTGTAACTCTTCAGTTATAATAAAAAAAAAACTTCCAGCTTTGAAAATACATCATGTGATAGAATTAAAACATACAAAGAAAAAGAAAAGTTGGCCCATACATCTTTTTTTTTTTTAAAGTCTAATCTTCTAGATTGAAACAAAAACAACTAAATTTAAAAAATGCTGCATGTGATAGAGTTGTGACAGGAAAAAAGGTGATCCTTACTGTGTGTACAACACATTTTTCAAAAATATAGATATATTTTTTTAGTATAATTCCCCAAAATTAAAACAATAAGCAAAAAAAATATTGTTCAGATTTGAAAACGTGATAGATAGAACTACAAGCAAAAAAAATCACTAAACAAAAAACAAAATTTAAAAAAAAAAGAAAACGATGGAAAAAAAACCCCCAAAAACCTTTGGTCCTTGCTGTATCTACAACACAATTGTATTTTTTCTACATTTTAAATTTAATTCTCCAGATTAAAACAAAACAAAAACAAACAAAAAAAAAAACTGTCCAGATTTGAAAACGAATCACATGACAGATTTGTAACGTACAACCAAACAGAACACTTCCTGCCCTCTGGGGCCAATGCTGGAAATCATAGGACCCTTTTCCATTCTCCACCTACAGGCCATCTGTCCCTATTAGCCGGAAGAGGCCTGACGCCTGCCGGCCTTTAGAACTCTTTTTTGTTGTGGGGTAATTAGCGCCGGCCAAGAGTGACAGGTGACTCCTCGAATTTACTTTGTGTTTCCTGGGAGGTCAGTCCCTGCTGAACATTCTGGGCACACCCTGCCATGTCATTCCATAACGAGCCGCGGGGAGAG
>CATNWA010004490.1:0-12659 GCA_951230385.1 Staurois parvus | reverse complement strand
GGGATGGCCGACTTGCAGCCCCTTGCCTTGGTGTTGTGTTTGCCCCTGGGCCCTTAATCTGTCCTGCATCCTGTTTCTTCCCTCTGTCTGACCCTCTGTACTACGCTGCTTGCTACCTGTTCTGATCCCTGGCTTGTGACCCGGACCATCCCTCTGCCTGACCCTCTGTACTATGCTGCTTGCTACCTGCTGAACCTGGCCTGTGACCCCGACCATTCTCCGCTTGCTCCCCCTGTACCTACCTGCCCAATTGATATTGACCCGGCCTGCCTGACGACGCTTGCTTGTATGTACTGTTATCTGTGGGTGGTTTGGTTTGGTTTGGTTGCACTGTATTATGTTTTAGTATTGCACTGCGTTTATGTTTGTACACTGTTAGTGTTAATAAATTATATTGTTTTATAACATATCTGAGGTCTGCGTTTCCCTGCTTCAGTCACACACCTCTGGTCATACCTGGGAGCCCTGACACTACCCTAGCAAAACCAGAATATGGACTGTTATTCCTAAAGGAAAATCAAGTGTGTGGCCCTGTCCTTTTCTGATACCTGTCTTTTCTCCTGTCAGTAGTAGTAGCTATTGTTTTAACAGTTAGGCATCCTCAAAATAATAACAAAGTGCTGAGGGGCACTGGGCACATACAGTATATAATTCAGAAATAGAAAAGAAAGAAGTGCAGAAATAGAAAAAGAGGAAACTTGCTACACTCTGCCACAAAGAGCTGCCGAGAAGAAGTCAACTAGAATAGGTGGTACCACACCTAATTTTAACCTCATAACTCCATAGTTTAGTACCCCCCCCCCCCCCAAAACAAAAAAAAGAAAGCTGTGACAAATTTATTAGAGGTTGGTCCCTCTTAGAGGGTTCTTTTTTGGTGAGACTTGGAGGGTCCCACTTGGTGCTGTGGAAGGTAACGTCTGGGGAACATTGGATAGTTTTACTTTATGAGACTTAAAGGTTCCCTCTTGGTGAGCCTTGGTGGCTTCATCTTGGGGAAACTTGGACAAACACCTTTTGTTGAGGTATGAATGCCCGTCTTTTTGAAAATATAAGGTTGCTCTTGTTAGGATGTGGAGGATACATCTTGGGGAAACTTGGTGGTCCCTCTTGAGCAGCCTTGGAAAGCTCCTCTTGGGGAGGCTTGAGGTTCCCTCTTGAGGAGACTTTAGGTGTCCCTCTTGGTGAGATTTGGAGGAGTTCCTTTTGGTTTGACTTAGAAGCTCCATCTTTGTAACCTCTTGAAGGTTCTTGTGGATTTTTGAAAAGGTCCCTCTTGGTAAAACTTCAATGGCTCATTTGGGTCTAGCTTGTAAAACCCCTCCTGATGAGCCAGGATACCCTGTTGGTGTTAAAGGGTTCCCCCTGATAAGATTTGGCAGGCTCACACTGGAGGATGGTGGATCTTTTTTGGTGCACCTCAGATGGTTTCTCTTGGTGAGATTCCAACATGTCATCAGATTAAGCAGGTTTTTGTTGACACATGAGTGTCTTCTTGGTAAAACCTGGAAAGCCCCTCTAAGTTGGACTTGGCAGGTCTCTCTTGATGAGAAATTGAAGTTTGCTTTTTGGTGAGAGCTGGAGGGTGCTTCATAGTGAAATCTGGATGGACTCTCTTGATGAGACTTAGATGTTGAATTTCTCTCGACTGTTTAAGGTCCCTTCCGGTTAGACTTGAAATGCAACTCTTGCTCAACTTTAACAAAGAATGGAACTGTCCTTGCCACAGCCTAAAAAAATAGTGTCCATCAAAATTTTTATATAAATATTATCCAACAAGTAACCTTTTAAGTCCAACAAAATCCAAAGAGAAGAGAACAGTCCCAAAGTGGAAAGTAATGTGCCAGTGTTCAAAAACCTATAAAAGTGCTCCACTTGACAGTGCTGTAGGTGTCCCAAATGGACTGGCACTCACCCTGTATCATTGACCACCTATTTCTAGTATGGTCTGCAGTGCATGTGGGGCATTCCCCAGTGTGTGCTGAAGGCTGATCAGGGGATGTCTCCCAGCTGTCAAAATACAAAGACACTGCGGGGAGGATTCCCCCCTCTACCTTCAATGTGTGGATTGTGAAATGGGTCAGTTGAACAAAAATAAACGGACTCATCTATGGCCAGCATAAACTGGTTCTAAAATCAAAAGGTTTTTTTTTTACCTTAATGCAGTCTCTGCACCTGCGCCCAGCAACCCCACCTTTTCTCAATCCAGTGTTGTCTCATATACAGCAACTCTTCTCCCCTCTTCCTGGTCTCACAAGCTTTGCAGATAGCAGTGGGAGCCATTGGCTGTCAATCACATTTTGTGAGTAGGGAGCAGGAAGTAGGGCCGAGCACTGGTCTGGCTCGGGAGCAGAGAGCACTGGCAGGGGACCCCAGAAGCGGAAGTCCAGGGCTGCCCCTCGCAAAACCATTACATATACTGTATCAGTTAAGTATATGCGTATTCCAGATTTTGTTTTTTCCTCCTCCCTCCAGGCCCCTCCGGACTGTGTCTACTATATAGCCTACCACAGAGCCCTGTAGTGAAAAATGGGGAAGAGAATCAGGGCTCTGAGCAGGCTAGTAATTTATTTTAAGTGTTAATTTCTCCCCTCTAGCTAGTCATCCACAGTGCTCTGTCTTGCCGCTGCACAGTGACAGCAGGACAGAGCAATAGACACTGAGCAGGCTAGCGCATCTCTCCTGTCTAACCTGCCACAGTGCTCAACAGGGAGCTGGGCAAGCTAGTTTCAGGACTGCCCCTTTATATCACATACCCCATCACAGTGCCTCTTGTACTCTAAAGACACATATATATATATATATTTATATATATATATATATATATATATATATATACAGTATATATATATATACTATATTGCCAAAAGTACAAAAGTATTGGGACGCCTGCCTTTATACGCACATGGACTTTAATGGCATCCCAATACTGTGTAATGTGTATGTATGTATGTATATATATATACATATATATATATATATATATATACATACAAACTGTGTTCACACTGTGTGTGTATTTATATTAAATAAACACTTTTTAACCTCCCTGGCAGTATTCCCGAGTGTAGCTTGGGGTTAATTATCAGTGCCAAAAGCAGTAACCCCGAACTACACTCGGGAATACCCTGCAGCGTTGCTCTGGGATCCCTGGATCACTTACCTTGTCCTGCGCTCCCGCGATGTGTCCCCCTGCAGCGTCCCCGGCCATCTCCTCCTGCCGATGCCAGCATCCGTCTTCCGGGTTCCAGTCCCTGCGAGCATCGGGACGTATGGGGGCTGGAACCGGCGGGAAATTTTTACTGTTTTTACTGTTCTTTCTGCCTGGAAACTTAGAAAAGTCCATGGTGTCCAAAAAGCGTACCTTTATGTCAAAAGCGGTTTTAGACCAGCTAGAATACAGCGATAGTAAATCAGAACCACTTGCAGAATTGAGTGATAATGATTTGTGGGGAATTCGTCATCAGACACTGAAAACGATTCTGCAACTATGCTCAGTGATGTGCGAACTTGGCGCTATATTTCAAATTTCAGTGTTTTTGGTTTGATTATATTATTGAATTAAATTTTATTATTATAATATTATTATTTTTTATGACTATTTATTATGTTATAATTTATGATGATTTCGTGTTTCAAGTTTTATCATACACGGGATATTTACTAGACTCTTGTTTGGACAGATTTCAGTGAGTTATTCCTAAAAATTACAGGCCTACAATAAAAAAAACCCCGCATATTTCCATGCAAAAAAAGTACCGCTTTCAGCACAGAAATATGAACATAATCATACCGCTAGGGAGGTTAATCAGAGTATAGCATCAAGTCAGTTAAACTCCTGGGATATTGATCTGGTCAGTTAAATAGCAGAGGGGGTTGTTAATCAGTTTCAGCTGCTTTGGTGTAAATTAAATCATCAACAGGTACACTAGATAACAATGAGATGAACCCCAAAACCGGAATCATTTTACAGGTTGCTCTGGGGCAATCTGTGGGGGGGAGGGAGAAGAGAAGGATTGGGGCTGCTCTGTGCAAAACAAAGCACGGAACAGATAAGTATCACATTTGTTATTTATTTATTTTTGTTCAAATCTGAATCTTTAGTATCATTTTAAGTCTTCAGACTGGCTGCATATTGCTAAAACAATAGCACTCAAGGTAATTAGATTGTTCCTAAGTAAGTCTGCCCACCACACTCCTTGTTTACGCTCATGTTTTGTATGGAAGAACAATATAGCCACATCATGCTAAGCAGTGGGTGTGGCCAAAAGCACAAACACACAGCCCTGTAGTAAAACACACCCAGCACACAGTTAACCCTTTGATCCCCCCTCATGTTAACCCCTCCCTGCCCAGTGCCATTAGTACAGTGTCAGTAATTTTTTTTTTTAGCACTGATCACTGTATTGGTGTCACTAGGGATGTTATTGACATCAAGTCAGTTCCTTCCAGTGTCAGAATGTCCGCCGCAGTCCCAAAATAAGTCGCTGATCATCGCCATTACTAGTAAAAAAATCCAGTGTATATATACCGCCATTTGTAAACACTATAACTTTCACGTAAACCAATTAATTTACACATATTGAGATTTTTTTTACCAAAGACATGTAGCAGAAGCATTTTGGCCTAAATTTATGATGAAATTTGAAATTTTTTTAATTTTTTTACTGGACATGTAATAGCAAAAAGTCAAAAATATATTTTTTTCTCAAAATTGTTGGCTTTTTTTTTATAGCTCAAAAAATAAAAAAGCACAGGCGATCAAATACCACCAAAAAAGCTCAATTCGTGGGAAAAACAGAACGTAAATTTAATTTGGGTGCAGCATTGCATGACTGTGCAATTGTCAGTTAAAGTAACGTAGTGCTGTAATGCAAAAATGGCCTGATCAGGAAGGGGGTAAATCCTCAGGAGGGCAAGTGGTTAATAGAATGTGAACCTGCTAATTGTATACATTGCACAAATACAGTATGATGCAGTCCTTGAGTCCAAACAATAGTCATTTCGTTACATCTGTGCCCAGATACATTCAAATATTTTTATAGTCTTAAAAAGCATTAAACCTGAATTCCAGGTATAAATTGTATTGTATAGTTACATTGGTCTAACATACCTCCCAACTTGAACTGAAGGAATGAGTGCAAAGATAAAATGTTTGAAATAATCAGAGAGTCAATAAATCAATTCCATATATTTAAACCAGAAGTCAGTGAATACAAGTCGTGGCATATATACACATCCAGGTGCAGAAAGTGCTTAGTCCCCACCACCGAATATATATTTGTGGCAGCTCACCTTAAAGATATGACCCCTGAGTGAACAGCAAAGTCATAGCTCGCAATCCCCTCTTGGGGAATCAGTAGGATGAAAGCACTCCTGATCCACAATCTCACATGTCCCAGTAAATATGTAAAAATGAAGACAGAAACAAATACTGCTCTCTGCTAAAAACTTTAATAAATGATTAAAACCACACTTACAATTTTCGGCACTTAGCCGTTCAATGAATAGTACAACAAGCTACTCAGAAGATAGTCACAAGGGACATCAGAGAACATGACTCCTTTTCCCCATTTTATACGCGTTATGTCATGGGCAGGACTTCGTCAGAGGGAACGGAGCCACGTCGTCACCCCCGCACATAAGTAACCCTACTGCTGCTGTGGAAAACCCTGCCAAAGTGGAAATTCACAGCTGCTTTTTGCTATAGCCACTAAAACGGAAACTCTGGACTTCCAAATAAGTGCAAAACTTTAGGAAATAAATATATATGGAATCATTAAGGCGCCAAGGTAGTAAATAAATTAGTAATATTGGTATTAAAAGAACTCCAGACAACAATATTATTAATACAGCTGCCCCTATAAAGTGAACCAACACTCATATGCATGAGTGAATAGATAGGCGCTGTGATCAAACACTTAGTGAAAGTACCAATAATAAACAAAAATTTAAAAAAATACAAAGAAACATATTTTGTGCATCAACCAACAAACTAGAAAAAATGACACAAATATAATTTTTTCAAATTAAAGTCTCTAACAACGTGAACTTGTGATACACATAGTGACCAACACAGGTGACAGTCTCATTTCCATATGGAGCCAAAAACTATGTATCCTTATATCTTGACCACGTGCCCATAGGATATAGGTGGACTGCTCACTCACCAGACCTATTTGACCCCAATTACGGTGGTCAAAAGCACTTTTTTGGAAAAATATAATGGAGAATCAGCCCCTGGTTGTCCTATGATATTTCTCCTACTCATCAACAGTTGAGTGTTTATACATGCACTTATGATAAGTGCTGAATATTGTGTGTGGATTTTAATAATTTATTAAGTAACGTTTTTAGCAGAGGGTCCTATTCATTTCCTTCTTCATTTTTCCATATTTACTGGGCATATGTGAGGACATTTCTTGGCTTAAATTTCTAGACTTGATTTATGAACTCTGTAAATATTTGATGCTTTGCTCTGCACTTTATTTATGCTATTATTGTTTTTATGGTATTGTGAAATCTACCTCTGGTGCCTAGCTTGCAATATTGAAAATTTGTAGATAGAAGGATTTTGAGTGCTCTGTTTGGTTCCTGTTCTATAGTATGGCATTAACAGAATGCCTTGTATTTTTTTTCCCAATGAATGCATGGCGGTCTTTGATTTGATTTGATTGAAGGTTGATTTGATTGAAGGACATCTCTTCTACACTAGTCAAGGCTGTTTGCTAGAAAAAAATGGTAAAGTTCATCTCCACAAATCTTCCATTTAGGGAGTGGGTGCTTCACTGCAAGTAAAGGAAAGGGCCCCAACATTGGCAGTACTGAGCAATAAATATTCTCTACTTGCCAGTGGATAGATGGGGGCTGAGGCTTGCAGACAGGTTGCCTTTAATTTGAGCCTCATGTCATGGTGCTCTTACCTGACAGCTGCCTGTGGCAATTGTTGAGATGGCTCTATTATTGTGCACTGTAAATCACTTTTATCCTGTCTATATTCAATTGATGTACTCATGGCTACTGTGTTATTACCATTGTTGCATTTTCTGTCAAGTCCCTTTTCCCTTACATGACTTTTCCTGTTCAATAAAGCCCATTGCAAACTGTTACAGGTGTGTCAGAGTTACAAGGCAGAAAGGCCCAAACAATCCAGAGGCTCCTCTGGGGGTCATGCTACAATAATAATATATCATTCCTATAAATAACATGCTTCAGGGATACATTAAACTTGCATGTGAAATTGCTCACTTGTATGAAGTACTTCTGCAAAAAGGACATTTAGAAAGAAAACAAAAAATATATTTCCACTAAGTGACCAAATGGCTTAATTCTGTTTGTAAAAAAAACATCACAGGGTCACCTTCAAAATCCTTATCATGCCTTCAATATTGGGAGGAGAGGTGGAAGCTTGTCCCCATTTTCTACAGTTTTTGTGTGTTTAAAACTACAACGTGCTTATATTTTTTGTAAATGAGTAACAAAGGAAACTATGGCGGGGGTGACAAAAAAATCTAGGGGCTCCCTTACTTTAAGTGCTTCTGCATCGCCCTATGGCAGAAATATTGCTACAGGGCGGCACGAGTTCGCAAAATCACACATATATATACATGATTTTGCAGTTCCGGGTAGGGGGGGCGTGTGCGCAGCATGCACGCGTCCTTCCCAAGCCGTCATTCGTGGCCTCAGCTGTCAGTCACTGGGTTCTGGTCGGTGATTCCCCACCTGCACCCTGCGATCTCCGAGTATTACAGATGAAGGAGAGACCTATATATAAGCAATACAGATTCTCTCCTGTCAGGCACCCGTGAGTGCCTCTAAACCAGTTTTGGAAATATATGTTCTTGATGAGATATTAATGGTGCTGCTGCTATGCTTCAAGACATGTGCTGCATGAGTAGCCCTGCATTAAAAGCAATAAAGGAAAGGGGACACGGAAGCTGTAGGCCTCAATACTGAATTGGACTAAGGAGTCTGTGTTGCAGGCCGTGTAGGCCTCAGTGCTGAATTGGGCTAAGAAGTCTGTGTTGTGTATGCAGAGCCATACAAAGCAGTGTGCAGGAGCTGACAGGGAGAGCTGTTTTGTTTACTAATAGTTCTACCCCCGTAGGAGATCCTCGGCAATCACCGGCTGGGACCCGGTGATTGACAGGCGTGGCAACGAATGGTGGTGTGGGCAGGGTGCACGCCCCCTACCCGGAAATGCAAAATCACGTATGTATATGTGATTTTGTACACCTGTGCCACCCTATAGCAGTACTTCTGCTATAGGGTAGACTGGAAGGGGTTAATGTGCACCAGTTAGGGCCTCAACCAACAAACGGATGAGTTGTATTCTTTTTTTCTTATTCTGGGGTGGTATTTAAGGGGACATTAACATCTGGATATTCATCTTCTAATTAAACCCCGTTTCAAAACAACTGAGAATCCAAAAGTGAGTTAGCCAAAATGGCTAGTGGCTTGGTATGGGACCATCCTTTTGAAGTATTGCTAGACTGAACAACAGGAAGGGAGTAATATCACAGGCACATGTTTGTTGGCTAAAATAGTCCGTTTTTAGGCTATAGTTTGAAAAAGATTTTTTCATTCTCTCTAATTGATCCCGAAGAATAAAAATATATAACCAGTGGTTTGAAGTGTTATTTATTTTAATTTCATCCTCTCACAGTCCACAATGGTCTTGGTCAAGAGGAAGGGTAAACAAGAATCCCATGGTCACTGCAGCCAAATTTCACATTGAGGGACAAAGTATTCTTTTCTGAATCCACTGTGATTCAGAGGTGGCTGCCCAATGGGGAAAGGGTTAAGTCTGTATTAGCCTTTTCCCAGGCTTTCTGAGGTCTGCCCATGGCCAACACCAAATAAATAACAAGGGCTGGATGCTGGCCAAAGTCTGTTTAACCTTTTGGACTGGAAGGAAAGGCTGCTGCAAGAATATGATCAGTGACCCCTGCTTCTGGGTCTCCTACAAGGGATATCTCACCTGGAACCAGGACATTAACTACTGCTGCTGTATTGAACTGTTATACATTCAGTAAAGTTAGTTAACCATTTTTTTTTGTCTGGTCTGAGGTTACTCAAAAGGTGAAGGTATATGGTGTATCCAAAGAACAGGGCTTGGAAATACACATGTGGGTGAAGAGAAAGAACTAGAAGGCCACCACAAGGAGTCAACTCAGCAAAGGAATTGCAGAAAGTGTACAGTTGCTACAGGTAACCAAGAACTGGTGAGAATGTAATAGCAGCTAGATAGCATAGAATGGTACTAGGCCTGGGTGATGGGTTCTTTGGTTAGTCTGAGGGGCTCGGTGTTCTGACTCCCTCTCTAGCGAGCAGTGCCCCAAAGCAATCAGGACCAGATCCATGGCTCAGAGACCTCATGGACCTAGCCCAGATATGAGAGTGCTGATGGAATAATTTGTGTATACATAGAGGTCCATGCTTGTGGAACCCCTGTTATGTCACTGGGAGTAAAGTGGCAGAGGAAAGCTGTACTGGTGAAGCAGTACACAGATCCAGTGGTGTTCATCTCTAAATACTATATTCTGGGAGATATGGTTTTTGCAGTGACATGGAAAGGGAGTGTTTTACAGTATGAATCCTCAAATTGTTACATAGCTGCACAAGGTGTACGCATGCACAATAATGGTACCCCTTTTACTCGTAGAGGTGAGTTGGCACCATCCACGAACCTGGTATTTCTTTTTTAAACATTCTAAGTAACATACCTTTTTTTCAAGGTGTCTTCTGTCTAGTAATGTGACAAGTGGGGGTCCTCTTCCTCCTCTTCTGTCCTCTAGTAGTGGGTGTCCCTGAGTACTGCAGAGAACAGAGCTCACATTGTAACATGAACACCATTTTCTGTAACATTATCCTGTGAGCCCAGGCCGGATTGATGATGCACATCCTGGGGAGAGTTCATGATAATTGTGGGCTCACAGGAAGTGGGCAGAATAGTGCTGGGTGTCATTCAACCTGGAGAAATCCAGCAGCCAAAGACGGGGGGCAGCATTGGAGCATGCAGAGGGTAAGTAGTGCTTGCTAGCTTTTGTTTATACAAGGAGGGAGCCCATTCACATAACATAAATAGATAAAAGATAGATATGCATTTTAATGATACAGAAGAGTATTTCCTTCATATATCATATTTTTGTACACTATATGTAATGAAATATTACCATAGTAAAACGTCCACCCAATAGAGATCTTTTTATATACTTATGTTGTCATTGCTTTTTTTAATTTTTTTTCTTTCCAGAAGTGTTTTACACCTGCTTTATTAAACATCATGATTCACAAAATGTGTATATTTTTTATTGCTATTGATGTGTAACAATATCAAATTAAAGGCACAATGACCTTACATGGCAGTAAATACAAATATATATCTCTGTTAAGTCTTATTATTGTAATTACTGTCTAGTAAATATATTGATACAATTACGACCTAGTCATATACCGTATAGACACTAGAGGCTCAATTCACAAAGCTTTAACATAAGGATAAAGCCAGACAATCACTAGGCCCAGGAACTGTCACATTACTGAGGGAGTGATGTCACTGCTCCCCCACGTCATTGACAGTGCTGATTTCAGTGCCAGGTGCTATGTAGCTGGTAAGGGGGTGCTGGCACTGTGAGTATAAGTTGGGGGCCTTTTGCCCAGTCAATGTTATTTTTGATCTGAATTAGTAAAGTAACAGTGTATCTTGAAGCCATACGCCTGTTAAGTTGGCTTTCTGGACTATCTTTGCAAGCCAATTGTTTCTCAAGATTTTTTTTTCAAATCACACAGAGTTTCATGGCAACTGAACCAGATTGTTTTAAAAACAGAATAATACACATGAAAAGACTTCAAACCAGCGTTAACCAGCCCCCCTCCCCATGCATTTCAAGGGTTTAAGTGGTTGTAAAGGCTGAAGGTTTGTTACCTTCATGCATTCTATGGATGAAGGCAAAAAACCTTCAGTGTGTACCTTCCCCTAATACTTACCCGAGCCTGAATCTAATCCAGCGATATGCACAAGAGCTGAGGCTCTGGGTCTCTCCTTCCTCATTGGCTAAGACGATAAGACACAGCACTGTATATCCCATAGACATACAGAGGTGGCTCCGACGCAAACATGCAAGAGAAGGTAGCTTGTCTCTGGGGCACTCAGCAGGGGTGCAGAAATTCAGGTAGGGACCCAAGAAGAGGAGATCAGGCTGCTCTGTGCAAAACAATTGCACAGAGTAGAAAAGTATAACTTGTTTGTTATTGTTAAATAAATAAAGACTGAGCCTTTATAATCACTTTAAATGCTGCTATGTCTGGGGAATTTCAGAGCAGACTCTATAACTTACCTGTCTCCAGTGGTGTATTTAGGTTTTATGCTGCCCTAGGCAACACAAAAATTGTTGCCCCCCCCTGGAGAAAGAGCCTGACATTGACCAAGAACACTCCTGCCCTCCACCCGAGCCTTCCACTACTACTGCCCCCCATACACTAGCCACACTCCCCAATGGGGAGAGAGAAAAAGACACTCACCTTCACAGCTCCGGACATCCCCCAGGAACGAGACTCAGGCTATGCATACACCGTCATGAACCCCACAGCCTCTCTTGGAACCCACGAGGTCCCCATGTCACGTGTGTCCCTTCTTCCATCCCTTCTTCAAAGGGGCAGTGCTGCCCCCCCTGAAAAATGCCATCCTAGGCAAATGCCTTGTTTGCCTTGTGGTAAATACACCCCTTCCTGTCTCCCCTTTCCAGTCGGATCCAATGTTTTTCTCCTCCACCCAAAGGTCTGGTCTGACTGTGGGGGAACCAGTCACAGGAGCAAGCAGCAGGGTAGATATTTTCTCTGGGGCCCATTGCAAGGCTGACATTTTTAAATTTGGACATTAAGTTGGAGTTGGACATTAAGTTATATAAAAAGTTTATTTTACCAAAATAATATGCATGTGGTAAGGTTGCCATTTATCCCAGCTTCCTAGTGACTGTCTGCATTGTGTGGGGTCTGTTACAAGGGGCCCAGCACCCTAATGTTTGAAGTGCACAGATTTCAACTGATCACACTGCTCAAGGGGCAATTCAAAAATGGTGTTGCCGAGTATGGGTGTGGCCATTCATCCAGCAGTGTGATGAGCTGGACCCAGAGATGAGGCTGCGCCCTGAGAGATGACTAGCTGCAATGTGCAAGTAACTGCTCACTTGATCCCTGAAACCTTTACTCCTGACCTCTGAACCCATGTCACCATAGGTAAAGTTTTATTTAAATTAAATCCATACCCTTTTAAGCCCCACCACACTTCTACAGTCTACAATTGTGGGCATACTCCTCCAAATTCGCATCATTCCCCTTGTTGCCATTTTTTTCAGGACGTCTTATAAAATGGGGGGTGGGTTTGTGGATGTGGATGTGGTTAAAAATGAGAGTGGTTTTGTGGCTATGGTCAGTAGGTAGTCCCCAGTTTTAATTTTGAAAAACTGGTAACCTTAGGGCATGGCTAAGACCCATATCATAAAAAGAGCCAATTTAATGCTGTGCAGATTTTTGGGGAGGTCTTACATACAGTATTTTTTTTTACTTTACACTAAAAAACTTGCTGTTAATTTACTTAGCTGTGTAATTGCAATAAATAAATTAGATTACATGTTCCCTTGGGGGAATGTACACCAAAAGCC
>CATNWA010004489.1:0-15034 GCA_951230385.1 Staurois parvus | reverse complement strand
CGCATTTCAGCTTCAGCTACTTTTTTTATCTGTAAACAGCATTATATTTACAACAGAACATGGAGAAAAGTGGAGATATATCTGAAGATTAGCCTGAATCTCCCTCTTTCTGTCTCTGTCAAAGCAGAGCAGGTCATGTTTTATGATTCATTGTATTCCCAGACAGATTTATAAATTTACCATCCAATGGCACAGACATTGACTTCTACCCCCCGTAGAAGCAGCATTTCCTCTTCCCTTCGCAGTCTCGGTCTTCTCACATTCGTCTTCCACCGTGGAGCCATCAAATGAGAAATCCACATCTGCAGGACACTTTCCGGGCTTCTTCCTAATGATGAGTGTATCTGAAGGTGATATGAAATGAACAACAGATATTTGAGAACTCGATTTTACAGTGGATTTAGGTATACTACAGTACATGGCCAAAAGTTCACCTTTGGACCTCAACCCCACTGAACACATTTCACATGAACTGAAACGTCAAATTGTGAGCCAGGTCTTCTCATCGAAGATCAGTACCTGACCTCACAAATTATTATACAGTATTTATAAAGCGCCAATGGTTCGCTCAGCGCTCTACATTACAAAGGGGGACAGAACATGTGATAGAACAATACCAATACAATGCAGAATATGAGGGGATCGAGGGCCCTGCTCTTTCGAGCTTACAATCTAGGAGGGAGGGGATGGTGGCACAGGAGGAGATAGCTGTGGGGGATGGAGTGGTAGGAAGAGTGGAGGAGGTCAGCAAGTTAGCAGGGGGTGGGGTAGGCTTCCCTGAAGAGATGGGTTTTCAGCGTGCGCCTAAAGGAGAGGAGAGTAGGTGATAATCTGATGGGTTGGGGCAGGGAGTTCCAGAGGATGGGTGACACCCTGGAGAAGTCCTGGAGGTGGGCATAGGGAGGAGGAGACCATGGAACTAGAAAGAAGGAAGTCTTGTGAGGAGCGGAGTGTGCGTGCTGGGCGGGGTGGTTACTTGGATATTAGGTCAGTGATGTAGTTCGGGGGCAGTATGGTGGACACAGCTTTTTACGTCAGTGTTAGGATTTTGAATTTGATCCGTTGCGCAATCGGAAGCCAGTGGAGGGATTGGCAGAGGGGGGTGGCGGAGATGGAGCGGTTGGAAAGGTGAATGAGTCTGACAGCCGTATTCAGGATCGACTGAAGCGGGGATAGCCAGCGGCGAGGCAGGCCAGTGAGGAGGGAGTTGCAGTAGTCGAGTCGTGATATGATGAGGGAGTGGATGAGCTGTTTTAGTGGTTTCTGGGTTAGGAACATACGGATTTTGGCGATGTTGCGGAGGTGGAGTCTGCACGAGTTTGTTAAAGATTGGACTTGGGGATGGAAGGATAGGTTGGAGTCCAGAATGACACCAAGTACTCTGGCCTGTGGGGCGGTTTGATGGTGGCATTGTTGGATGTGATGGAGAAGTCAATGGGGGTGGTGTCCGGGCTGGGGGGGAAGACAAGAAACTCGGTTTTGGAGAGGTTCAGTTTAAGGAAGTGGAGCGACATCCAGTCTGATATGTCGCTCAGTAGGTGTGTGATTCGGGCGGAGACCGAGGGGGTGAGGTGGGGGGTTGATAGATAGATTTGTGTGTCGTCGGCATAGAGGTGGTAGTTGAAGCCATGAGAGTGTAGTAGTTGGCCAAGGGAGGAGGTGTAGATGGAGAAGAGAAGGGGCCTGAGGACAGAGCCTTGAGGGACCCCAACAGAGAGGGGGAGTGAGGGGGAGGTGGTAGCATTATAGGTAACGCTGAAAGAGCGTTGTGACAAATCAGCACAAATTTCTACAGACCAGTCCAAAATATTTTGGAAAGCCTTCCCAGAAGAGTGGAGGAATGTTATAGCCACAGACAGTGGAACAACTCTGTATAGGTGTGATGGTCAGGAATCCATACAGTTTGACCATACAGTCTGGGTCTTTGTGGAGCGAAGTGCTAGACCGGAAGTGACATCATACACCAGTGGGATGCAAAAGAGGTGTGACTACATGTTTCAGCACCGCCCAGATCCTGTATCAAACCTAGGGCTTGACACAGGAGCTGGGCAGATGTATCACTCATTGAAAGGGGCATGTTCAAAATAATATCAGTGTGGAGTTCTATTAGTGAGGTCATTCATTCTTTGAAAAACAGGTGGCAATTATTGCCCTTATTTAAGGAAGGAAGGCAGCAAATGTTGTACATGCTGGTTACAGTGCATTTCTCTCTGAAATTCTGAGGAAAATGGGTCGTTCCAGACATTGTTCAGAAGAACAGCGTACCTTGATTTAAAAGTTGATTGGAGAGGGGAAAACATATAAAGAAGTGCAGTATATGATAGGCTGCTCAGCTAAAATGATCGCAAATGCTTTAAAATGGCAACCAAAACCTGAAAGACGTGGAAGAAAGCGAAAAACTACCATTTGAATAGATAGAAAAATAGCCAAAATGGCAAGGACTCAGCCAACAATCAGCTCCAGGAAGATGAAAGAAGATGTAAAGTTCCCTGTGAGGACTGTTACAATTAGAAGATGCCTATGTGAAGCCAAGCTATCTGCAAGAAGCCCCCGCAAAGTCCCACTGTTGGAAAAAAGACATGTGCTGAAGAGGCTACAATTTGCCAAAGAGCACATTGACTGGCCTAAAGAGAAATGGCGCAACATTTTGTGGACTGATGAAAGTAAGATTGTTCTTTTTTTTTGGGTCTAGTGGCCGGAGACAGGTTGTCAGACGACCCCCAAACACTGAATTCAAGCCACAGTACACTGTGAAGACCGTGAAGCATGGTGGTGCAAGCATCATGATATGGGGTGTTTCTCATACTACGGTGTTGGGCCTATTTATCGCATACCAGGGATCATGGATCAGTTTGAATACATCAGAATACTTGAAGAGGTCATGCTGCCTTATGCTGAAGAGGAAATGCCCTTGAAATGGGCGTTTAACAAGACAACGGCCCCAAACACACCAGTAAACGTGCAACATCTTGGTTCCAGACCAACAAGATTGATGTTATGGAGTGGCCAGCCCAATGCCCGGATCTTCATCCAATAGAAAACTTGTGGGGTGACATCAAAAATGCAGTTTCTGAGGCAAAACCAAGAAATAGAGAAGAACTGTGGAATGTCGTCCAATCATCCTGGGCTGGAATACCTGATCACAGGGGCCAGAAGTTGGGTGACTCCATGCAACACAGATGTACAGCAGTTCTCAGAAACAGTGCGACTACAACCAAATATTCATGAAGTCATTCAAAGGAAAGCAAAATCTTCAAACATTTCTCAGTTTATATAGTGAATGTTTGAATTTGTAAAGAAGAATACAAAACTGCTATTTTTTTGAACCGTCTAATATTCACTTTTTTTAGAGGAACAACACAAATTTGATGTATTTTTCTTCATGTTGTTGTGATTTGGAATAGAATGTGTCGTGTTCCCAATGCATTTGTGTGGATGGAAATAAAAGCTATTAGAAGGATTTTAAGCTTTATTCACTTTTTTCAACACACTGCTATTATTTTGAACACAACTGTATTTAGTCACTGTCCTGCAACAAGCATGTGGCAAGTGTCAGAAGGCAGTCAGTTTTCTGATCTGTACACCTTTTCTAGCTCAGTGGCACAGAAAGTATATAATCCACGACAGCCAGGCAATTAACAAGTTTCCTTTAAACAATGACAGTTACTAAAAACTGATACCAATACTATGCCAATCAGATACTATCAGGGGTGGACTGACCATTTGGAGACTCGGGCACTGCCCGAGGGCCAGGGGTCAGTAGGGGGCCCCATGAGATGCCCCTGGTACCTTTTTAATAGGCTTTTTTAAGTTTGGGCAAGGACACAGGGGCACCATGATCCCCCATTGAGGGCCCAGGGTCAGTAGGGGGCCCCATGAGATGCCCCTGGTACCTTTTTCATAGGCTTTTTTGAGTTTGGGCAAGGACACAAGGGCCCCATGATCCCCTATTGACGGCCCGGGGTCAGTAGGGGGCCCCATGAGATGCCCCTGGTACCTTTTTCATAAGCTTTTTTTGAGTTTTGGCAAGGACACAGGGGCCCTATGATCCCCTATTGCCCGGGGGCCCCATGAGTTGTCAGTCCGCCCCTGGATACTATCATAAACCTGAAACCCAGAATTTGTTGTCTGATCTTCCCCTTTGAAGATTATGGAAGGCGTGTCTCTTGCTCCCCCCACCATTTATAATTAAGAAATGTTGGGGATCAGGATGGGACTTCCGGTTTTTCCAGTTCATCTGTAGGCATAGGATTGTTCAGCTGGCTGTACAACTTTATTTCTGATTGTACAAGCTCCTTTAGATCCTCCCAGGGCTGTCGCATCAGCATCATGGGCCCCTGGGCAAAGTAATGCACTGGGGCCCCTATCAGCCTGCCCCAATTTACTCACCTACTCTCAAGAATTAAAGTATAAGTATTTGATAGAGTTAAACATACTATATGTATCCAATAGTAAATGCAATGAAACAATATATTGTTACGTTGTATCTACTCATTGAAAATTACAGTCTATCTGCAAGTTCCTTTTTACACAGAACGGCTACATTTTGACAGGAACTCCTGCTTTGTAATATAAAGCAATTCCCGGTTGTCATCCTGACAGCTGGTAGTTGTCAGTGACAGCAGTCTCCTGTAGCATGTCACCAGTCTCCATCCATAGCCTGTGGCATGTTTTCAGCCTTTGACCCTCTATTGTAGCATGCAGTTAGGCTCTGTCCATCTCCTGTAGCATATCAACAGCTTTTGACCATCTATTATGACATGCTCTTAGGCTCTGAACATCTCCTGTAGCATGTCAGAAGTCTTTGACTATCTATTATCTCATGCTCTTAGCCTCTGAACATCTCCTGTAGAATGTCAGAAGTCTTTGACTATCTATTATCTCATGCTTTTAGGCTCTGAACATCTCCTGTAGAATATCAACAGCCTTTGACTATCTGTTATGGCATGCTCTTAAGCTCTGCCCATCTCCTGTAGCATGTCGGCAGCATTTGACCATCTACTATGGCAGGGGTGGGTAACTTTAGCCCTCCAGATGTTGGTGAACTACAAGTCCCATCATGCCTTTGCAAGTCATACTTGTAACTGTCAGTTTTGCAATGCCTCATGGGACTTGTAGTTCTACAACAGCTGGAGGGCCACAGTTGCCCACCCCTGTACTATGGCATGCTCTCAGGTTCTGAACATCTCCTGCAGCATGTCAGAAGCATTTGACCATCTATTACGACATGCTCTTAGGCTCTTTCCATCTCCTATAGCAGCGGTTCTCAACCTGGGGGTCGCGACCCCTTTGGGGGTCGAACGACCATTTCCCAGGGGTCGCCTAAGACCATCGGAAAACACATATTTCCGATGGTCTTAGGAACCGAGACACCGCTCCTCCGTCTCAGGCGATGTGTGGGCGGGATGATACGCTGCCCCTGTCACCTGGCCACACCTCTGGGATCGCTCACAGCTCTGCCTCCTCGCCGCTGATTGGCCACCAGAACTGTAGCTCAGGAGAGGCACACAGGCGGCCAATCACCGGCGAGGAGGTGGAGCTTGGAGAGGAGGAGCCGAGCGGCAGCGCGCGTACATCAAAGAAGATCGAGGGAGCTGCCGGAGCGAGTGAAGAGGAGAGCGGCCAGAGAAGGAAGACAGCTGACAGGTAAGTGCAAATTTTGCTGCTGCAGCCAGGTATGCTGGCTGTAGATGGGAGAGGGAGAGAGCGAGCCCAGGCTGGAGCAGGGGTCAGCAAGGTAAGTATCATTGGTGTCAGTGGGAGGAATAGTGCCCCATCATTTGTGTCACTAATACCAACGATGGGGCACTATTCCTCCCCCCACTGACACCAACGATGGGGCACTATTCCCCCCTCCACCACACTGACACTAATGATGGGGCACTAGTCCTCCCACTGACACCAACGATGGGGCACTATTCCTCCCACTGACACCAACGATGGGGCACTATTCCTCCCACTGACACCAACGATGGGGCACTATTCCTCCCACTGACACCAACGATGGGGCACTAGTCCTCCCACTGACACCAACGATGGGGCACTAGTCCTCCCACTGACACCAACGATGGGGCACTAGTCCTCCCACTGACACCAACGATGGGGCACTAGTCCTCCCATTGACATTAACGATGGGGCACTAGTCCTCCCACTGACACCAACGATGGGGCACTATTCCTCCCACTGACACCAAAGATGGGGCACTATTCCCCTCACTGACACCAACGATGGGGCACTATTCCCCCCACTGACACCAACGATGGGGCACTATTCTCCCCACTGCAAAATTACAGTTATGAAGTAGCAACGAAAATAATTTTATGGTTGGGGGTCACCACAACATGAGGAACTGTATTAAGGGGTCGCGGCATTAGAAAGGTTGAGAACCACTGTCCTATAGCATATTAACAGCCTTGGACCTTCTATTATGCCATGCTCTTGGGCTCCAGTCATCTCCTGTAGCATATCAGCAGCCATTAACTCCCAATTATGGCATGCCCTTAGGCTCTGTCCATCACCTGTAGGCAGGGGCGAACTGACAACTTATGGGGCCCCTGGGCAATAAGGGATCATGGGGCCCCTGTGCCCTTGCCCAAACGCAAAAAAGCCTATGGAAAAAGAAAAAAAAGTACCAAGGGCATCTCATGGGGCCCCCTACTGACCCCGGGCAGTGCCCGAGTTTCCAAATGGTCAGTCTGCCCCTGCCTGTAGCATGTCAGCAGCCATCTGTTATGCCATGTTCTTAGGCACTGCACATCTCCTGTAGCATGTCAGCAGCCTTTGACCATCTATTATGGCATGCTCTTAGGCGCTCTCCATCTTATAGCATACCAGCAGCCTTTGACAATCAATTATGCCATGCTCTTGGGCTCTGAACATCTCCTGTAGCATATCAGCAGCCATTAACTATCTATTATGGCATGCTCTTAGGCTCTGACCATCTCCTGTAGCATATCAGCAGTCTTTGACCATCTATTATGACATGCTCTTAGGCTCTGACCATCCCATGTAGTATGTTTGCAGTCTTTGACCATCTATTATAGCATGTTCTTAGGTTCTAAGCATCTCATGTAGCATGTCAGCAGTCTTTGACCATCTATTATCTTATGCTCTTAGGCACTGACCATCTCCTGTAGCATATCTGTCAGGGATCTCCACGATCCCTGCCGCGTTGGTCCCGGCGCAGGCGCACTGCGCCACCCAGTGCACGGGCACTAGGTCCGGGCCGGCCGCGGCGTTCGAGTTCGCGCATGCGCAGTAGAAGCCGCGGCCGCCCGCTGGGCACCAATGGCAGCGCAGGGCGGGATATTTAAAGGTCCCTGAGCTGTCATTTCGTTGCCTTCTGGTCTTACCTGCTTCCTGTGATCCTGTACCTGTACCTAGTAAGTTGTTGACCCGGATTGCCTTTGACCTTGCTGATTTCTCCTACCCAGACCCCTGCTTGCCTGACCTCTCTCCCTGGATGCCCCTTATTAGATCTGACCTCCTGTTGCTGACCTGGCGTGTGACCCGACGATTCTCTGCCTGCTCCCTTGTACCTTACCGTCCTCTACAATACCGACTCGGCCTGTCTGACTACGCACTTGCTCAGCCATCCATCCATCCATCCCATTGGGGTCACCCGACCTCCTCACATCTGGCTCTCCCTGGTTGGAGCCCCTGGCGAACACCACTACCACTGACAGGTGTGCTCAGTAGAGGCGACCTGGTCCCGGGGTACTACAAGTCCATCCCCACCATCAGGGGCTCTGGTGAACAAGTACCCTGGGGCTTAGACTCCGCGCTCTGGGCGCACCTGACCAGTGGAGTGCTAGTGGTGCCGCTCGGCGGTCCCTCACAATATCAACAGCCTTTAACCATCTATCATGACATGCTCTTAGGCTCTGACCATCACCTATAGCAGTGGTTCTCAACCTTTCTAATGCCGCGACCCCTTAATACAGTTCCTCATGTTGTGGTGACCCCCAACCATAAAATTATTTTCGTTGCTACTTCATAACTGTAATTTTGCAGTGGGGAGAATAGTGCCCCATCGTTGGTGTCAGTGGGGGGAATAGTGCCCCATCGTTGGTGTCAGTGGGGGGAATAGTGCCCCATCGTTGGTGTCAGTGGGGGGAATAGTGCCCCATCGTTGGTGTCAGTGGGGGGAATAGTGCCCCATCGTTGGTGTCAGTGGGGGGAATAGTGCCCCATCGTTGGTGTCAGTGAGGGGAATAGTGCCCCATCGTTGGTGTCAGTGAGGGGAATAGTGCCCCATCGTTGGTGTCAGTGAGGGGAATAGTGCCCCATCGTTGGTGTCAGTGGGAGGAATAGTGCCCCATCGTTGGTGTCAGTGGGAGGACTAGTGCCCCATCGTTGGTGTCAGTGGGAGGAATAGTGCCCCATCGTTGGTGTCAGTGGGAGGAATAGTGCCCCATCGTTGGTGTCAGTGGGAGGAATAGTGCCCCATCGTTGGTGTCAGTGGGAGGAATAGTGCCCCATCGTTGGTGTCAGTGGGAGGAATAGTGCCCCATCGTTGGTGTCAGTGGGAGGACTAGTGCCCCATCATTAGTGTCAGTGTGGTGGAGGGGGGAATAGTGCCCCATCGTTGGTGTCAGTGGGGGGAGGAATAGTGCCCCATCGTTGGTATTAGTGACACAAATGATGGGGCACTATTCCTCCCACTGACACCAATGATACTTACCTTGCTGACCCCTGCTCCAGCCTGGGCTCGCTCTCTCCCTCTCCCATCTACAGCCAGTATACCTGGCTGCAGCAGCAAAATTTGCACTTACCTGTCAGCTGTCTTCCTTCTCTGGCCGCTCTCCTCTTCACTCGCTCCGGCAGCTCCCTCGATCTTCTTTGATGTACGCGCGCTGCCGCTCGGCTCCTCCTCTCCAAGCTCCACCTCCTCGCCGGGGGGAAATTGTGTAAAGTGTTCTTGCCGCAACCTTTACCAAATGATTGATGAAATGTAAGCAGTGCACATTGCAAGCCTGATAGTGAGAAATGCATTTCAGCTTGTATTTTGAAGCTCACAGTCCAGCCTGGTGAGTCATCTGCCTCTTGAGTGACCTTTGGTTGCTGCACCTGGAGAGGGCGGAGTAGGCTCACTGTGCTGAGACAGCTGGGTTGCTATGACAACTCACTCTGAGAGGAATGTCAGCATGTGTGTTCTAAACAGGCTTTTTAAACTTGCCAAGTTCAATTGCGTGCTAAAATTAGTATTAATTAAATATTAAAGAAAAGAAACATAGTGTCTTATCCGGGATATCAATTATTTTTTTTTTTTTTTAATTTTTTTTTTTTTTTTTTAATTTTATTTTAATTTTAATTTTTTTTTTTTTATTTTATTTTTTTATTTTATTTTTATTTTTATTTTTATTTTATTTTTATTTTAATTTTTTTTTTTTTTTTTTTTTATTTTTTATTTTATTTTTATTTTATTTTATTTTATTTTATTTTTTTTTTAATTTTTTTTTTTTTTTAATTTTTTTTTTATTTTAATTTTTATTTTTTATTTTTTTATTTTTTTTTTTTATTTTATTTTAATTTTTTATTTTATTTTTTTTTTTTTTTTAATTAAATTTTTATTTTATTTTTTTTTTTATCCAGACTGAATAATAATACCATCTCATTTATACAGAAGGAACTGTCATTCCCACTGCAAATATGGCTATAATAAGAATAAGAATTAGATTTCAAATATGGCAGAGAAGAGCGGTTAAAAACAAACAAACTTCAAATTGCTCACTTCACTGGCGTCTTCACAATTTCTGTGGAAATTGTGTGGTGTTCTGGCCTCCACACAACTGGAGTGGGCAGGTTAGCTTTTGTCTCTCTGCTTCCTGCTCACACACAGCTGGGTTCCTATGGCAACTCCCTCCACACCAAGGGCAGAGTCATGGTTATAAACAAACTGCTCCAAGTTGCTGACATCACTGGCGATTGCCATCTTCAAACGGTTGTAGTTTTAAAAGTATAAATGCTACCGTGAAAAGGCTTATATTGTGACAATCACAAGAAACAGACCTAAATTTTGATATATAGTATGTCTCTGCAAATTAAAAATGAAGGCACAGTCGCAGTTTAAAAACGTCCCTTAAAATTTCTTGTGTCTAAAGTGGAGTTTCAATGAAAGTCAATGGGAGGAGTGAGGTGCAAACAAATGGTCATATTCTGAAAACTATCAGGAGTATGTCCTAGCCGTGAACATTTTTAGTGACAGCAGGGTTAGCTGAACGTTTTGATATAAGATATGTGTAGGTGGGCTTGAAAATGACATAGTGATGGCAGTTTACAAATCATGTTCTGATTTTTCCTTCCACATTGCAGCTTTCTCACTCTAATGTGACTCAGCTGCCCCCTGAGTGACCTTTGCTTGCACCTGTTACCTCAGTCAGTCACAGGTGTGTGAGGAGCTGTGCTCTAAACAGGCTATTTAAACTTGCCAAATTCACTGGCGATTGCCATCTTCAAACGCTTGTAGTTTTAAAAGTATAAATGCTACCGTGAAAAGGTTTATATTGTGACAATCACAAGAAAAAGACCTACAGTTTGATGTATAGTATGTCTCTGAAAGATAACAAATGAAGGCACAGTCGCAGTTTAAAAACGTCCCTTAAAATGTCTGGTGTCTAGAGTGGAGTTTCAATGAAAGTCAATGGGAGGGGTGATGTGCAAACAAATGGTCATATTCTGAAAACTATCAGGAGTATGTCCTAGCCGTGAACATTTTTAGTGACAGCAGGGTTAGCTGAACGTTTTGATATAAGATATGTGTAGGTGGGCTTGAAAATGGCAGAGTGATGGCAGTTTACAAATCATGTTCTGATTTTTTCCTTTGCACACTCTAGCTGTGCTCTGCTGCCACTCTAGATGCACCATTCATTCCTATGGGAAAATTTCGCCGCAAAAACCGCGATATTTCTTGAACGATTCGGCGAAACGTTCCACAAAGTAATAGCAATCCGATCGGGAACAATCCGCACGTTTTGATATATTACTTGTCTTTGTAGTGTAAAAACTGTGGTAAGAATAAAAAATAAGAATAAGAATAAGAATATATTTGTGAGATAACAATAAGTGTTCCTTGCTATGCAAGTCATATTGTGAAAACCATCAGGACTATGGCTTAGCCGTGAACATTTTTAGTGGCAGCAGGGATAGCTGAACGTTTTGATATAAGATATGTAGGTGGGCTTGAAAATGAGGGAGCGATGGCAGTTTAGAAATCATGTCTGGATTTTTCCTTTCACACTCTAGCTTTTGTCAGCTCCCACTGAAGTTGCGCCATTCATTCCTATGAGACCAATTTCACCACAAAAACGCCGATATTTTGTGAACCATTCGGCGAAACGTTCCACAAAGTAATAGCACACCAATCGGGAACAATCCGCACGTTTTGGTATATTACTGTCTATGTAGTGTAAAAACTGTGGGAGGAGTTAGGGTGGTAAATTTGGCTATAATAATAAGAATATATATGTGAGATAACAATAAGTGGTCTGCCAAGCAAGAACACTTAATAAGAATAATAATGTTAGTCTTTCACCATCTATTATAACATGCTCTTAGGTTCTGACTATCCCATGTAGCATGTTGGCAGTCTTTGACCATCTATTATAGCATGCTATCAGACTCTGGCCATCTCCTATATCATGTTTGCAGTCTTTGCCTATCTATTATAGCATGCTCCTAGGCTCTGACGTTTCCTGTAGCATATCAGCAGTCTTTGACCATCTATTATAGCATGCTCTTATGGTCTGACCATCGCCTATAGCATATCATCAGCCTTTGACCATCTATTATAGCATGCTTCTAGGCTCTAGCCATCTCCTGTATCATATTTGCAGTTTTTGACCATTTATTATAACATGCTCTTAGGCTCTGACTATCCCCTGCATTATATCAGCAGTCTTTTACCATCTACTACAGCATGCTATTAGGCTTTGACCATATCCTGTATCATGTTGGCAGTCTTTGATTATCTATTATAGCATGCTCTTAGGCTTTGACCATCCCATGTAGCGTGTTTGCAGTCTTTGACTGCTGTCAGGGCTCCAGGGTATGACCAGAGGTATGTGAACTGACGCAGGGAAACGCAGGCTTCAGATATGTTATAAACAATATAATTTATTAACACTAACAATACATAAATGCAGTCCAATACTAAAACATAACACAGTGCAAATGAACCAAACCACCCACAGATAACAGTACATACAATGCAAGCGTAGTCAGGCAGGCCGGGTCAATAACAATCGGGCAGGTAGGAACAGGAGGAGCAGGCAGAGAGTAGTCAGGTCACGAGCCGGGTACAGCAACGAACGGGCAGGTAGGTACAGGGGGTCAGGCAGAGAATGGTCAGGGTCACAAGCCAGGGATCAAACAGGAGAAGTCAGCAGAGGTCCGGATCAGGCAGGGTCAGCAATGAATCAGTCAGACTGGAACAGGAACAGGGATGCAGGTAACAAGATACAGGGGCCCAGGAAAAACACACACCAAGGCCCAGACTGCAGGTCTGGCCATCCCTTAAATACACCTGCATAATCAGCTTCAGGTGTTTGGCTGGCTGCAGGGTTGAGTGTCTGATTGCTGGGAGCACCCGCTGGCCAGCCCTGGTACTGCAGCCCACAAGGCAGGTGAGTCCCACCATTACTGGCAAGTCCATTCCTGACAACTGCTTTCTGTAACATTACATTAGCTGAATATTAATTGAGGCCCTTGCCGGTGTTGATGGGTACTTAAGGCCACTTATATCAAGTAAGTTGACCATCGCTGCTCTAAACATTCCCCATCTCTACCCAGAACAAAATAAAAGAGCATTGTAAGTGGTTTTGCACCCATGCTCATTCATAAATGATGAGTATATAAATTGCATAACACTCTTTAGAAATATAATAGGCTTTTCTACATTTTACCTGCTATATTAATGCATCAAAGACATATATTTGTAGGGTGGTGAGTCGTTACCTGTATTTTACATCATTTTGCATTCTTACCGAGAGCTTCTTTATCCTCGGAGCCGTCTTCGGTGAGTTTGATGAAAGCAGTGACTCCCGCAAGGGACAGGAGGAGTAGCAGGAGGGATCCGGTACCTGGAGACATGTTGGATACCTAGAAAGCACAATGAGAAGTCAGTGAGATGAGGAGGCTTTTATACAAACCTTATGAGGAAGAAGGAAGGGAGGCAACAGGGAAGAACATGTCTCAACACAATGGATGATTACAAAAGAAAACACTTCTTACGTACTTTGCAGCTTAGCAAAATTCTGATTGCAAAACTGTTTCTCTATAATGATATTGGGCTTTTATATGGAAGAAGGAAGGGAGGCCCTGAGAACAGGGAAGAACCTGGTCCTCTACAATAGATGATTGCAAAAGAAGACTTTTTTCATGTACTTTACCATGGTGGAACATACAGTATTTGGCCTTGGGCTTTTATGGTCTGTATGGGGAAGATGGGCCCTTCCCTCTTCCATGCAGTTTATCACTAGACAACAAGGCTAAATGCGAAACTGTGTCCCTATAATGACATTGCTGAACATACAGTACTTTCATTCGCTATTGTTGGGTCATCTGTCTGAAACCTATAGAGAACCTTGTAAAATGGTGACAATGTGCTATAATGGTTTGGAGTCAGTTTTATTTTGCTTTTTTTTTCAAATTAAACTCTGAGAGGCTCAGTAGTCCAAAGGTTTGCGTTTCTATCCAGGCAGTCATAGATCTGGTAGACTACACAGGCAAGTGAGTGACTTAAATTTTCTTAAGTGCAGTTACCTATTCACCCCCAGCCTGTGGATGGGCAATGATGGTGCAGCAGCAGATTAAAAAGGTCAACACCCAATATATTCAGCTTTCTCCTCTTGTCTGTGTATGTTTTCTGTCAGTACATGTGCATTCAGCTTATCTGATAGGCTCCTTATGCCGTTGTTGTACAGGGATTATTCAGCTGCTTATAATTGTCACATGTAATACATTTAATGATATTTTCTAACTTTTTTTATTTTATTAACTTGAATTCATTTTTATTAATATTTATTTTTATTTACTCATTGTAATGCAATTCATTCTCTCTCCCCTCAATCCTGGTTCCATCACCTTATATTCTCAGCTTGATCGTCTCTCATATCCCAGCTCCACCACATCCCATCCCTGGTTCCATAACCTTCCATCCCTGGTGTCAAGGATCCGTCCACGATCACCCTGTCATGTGTCCCCCACACGCCAAGCCCACAGCGACTAGCTAACCGAAGCACGCACGTGCGGCCGCGACAGGGTGGTAAAGAGGGGGAATAAAGGGGATTTACACTTGAATATCTCAAACCGTATATAAGATCAGCCGTGATACCTTTTAACAGCCCGCACTAACTCTGGCCACCACCAGATGGAGACTCCACTCCAATCCAGCTGGTCGACCACACACTGGCAGATACGATCTTACATACAACCTGGTGCCCTGATTAGAATTGAGGACCAGCTTAATAATCACACACCCTTCTAAGGTCCCTTCAGCTATTATAGATTGAACCCTGCTGTTGATAACCCTTCCACTGTCCACACCCCCCCACACCAGATGCACCACAAAGGTAGCCTGCCACCCCCCAACAGCAGAGCGGTCTGTTGAGACACCACAAACACACAGATCTCCGTCTGGCCGATCTGTCACCTTTGCAATCTGCGTGCAATCTGCCACTCACAGTGCAGTTACATACAAATTGGCAATGAGCTTAAACCGAGCATTTTAAAGGCACTAAAATACAATACAATCTAATCTCTCCGATCTAGTCTCTCCAAAGATATAAGCACGTGCTTAAATACAAAGAAGTTCACTAATTAATTTTAAGATTTAATTTCCCAAAGTGGGCAGCGCATAAAATATGTACAAAATATAACAAGTTACAGAAAATACAAAAGATATAAGACACACAAATTACTAATTACTATAAAATAAAAAGGGAATAGAAAAGACAGAATAACACTTTACCCTGCGGCTGGAGCAAGCCAGAAACGTAGCAATCCACTGGTCAATCGAACCAGCTCCGTACGGATC
>CATNWA010004488.1:0-14958 GCA_951230385.1 Staurois parvus | reverse complement strand
TGAACCTCCACCTATTTATTCTTTACTGCATCATTCCCATGAATTCATTTTAACCGCTTTCCACTACCCACACAGATGCACAGATGTGGCCAGACAGAACAGGCGTCGCTCTCTGGGAGGCCTCGAGGCCATTCATCTGAGCAATCTGTGACTGATGTGTCCACCAACAAAAAAGGATCACAGATCGGTTACCAGGTCACTGTGAATGTCCCCAATACAACGTGATCACAATTCCCAATCACAGGAATCACATAAAAAATAGTAATGGCTGTCATTCATGACACATTGGTTACTACTGTAACCTCTGCCCATTTGGTCCCGTTGATCATATGGTACAGGGCCAATCACAGGGGCCCCTGTACCATGCTGTAGCTGTTGTCAATCACAGCAATCACAGTATAACCAAAGGGCATCATGAATGGATGCCAAATAGTTTGGGAAATGATTCCTGTTACATGTCCTCACTTGTAATAAGCAAAACGCAATGTTACCTGACCAGTGCGGCGGTCAGTTATCCCTATTCACACCAGTATTCATGGCTAAACACTGCCATCCACTGAATAGTGTACTCTTATTACCCATGCACCAGTCACAGTGTCCCAATCACTGCTGCACTATTCATAGTGTCCAATCACCGCCACACCAGTTACAGTTGTCTTTGATCACTTGCTCACACCAGTTCATATTGGCCCTAATTTACCTCCACACCAGTATAATTGTCCTAGAATCACCCTTCCTACACTTGTTACCGTTGTCCTCTGAATCCACTGCCAGACACCTAGTTACAATGTCCTCTGATCACTGCCACACCAATCATATTCTCGAGACAACTGGCCAACCAGTTACATTTTTTCCCTGATTTCTGCAGACCTGTCTTCAGTGTCACCAGACAGTGTTGCAGACAACGAGTTATTAAGACTGTACACCAGTCAGGTGTCACCGCACCAGTTGTAGATGCCGGGAAAACAGTGTTCCTGATGCCACTACACAAGTCCCACTGCCACTGACCAGTGCAGCCAAAAACAGTTATCCTGATCACCACCACACCAGTGCGTGTTTCCTCTGCCTGCTGTCTGTAATAACCCTTTATTGACAACTTTTCTCCTGCTGCCTGGACCAACCCTTTTGGGCTGTTTGCTGACCATGTGTCTGCCTGTTGCTAGAACTGACCCATCTGCACATCCTGCTGACAATGTTCCTGCAAGACATAGTCCCAGCCAACTGCACTCCTGGAACCACAGGAACCCTTTTCTTCAGCCTCCGTTGTACCTCTTGGCTATTGAAAAATGGCATTCCTGGGGCAGCTACAAATTAGTATGTTAGGCTTTGCTTGGCTTTTTAGGAACTGGGACTGCTATAGGTGACACTACACTAAGCTATATTCCCTGGTAGCTCATACAGAGGCGACTATTGTAGTACATTGGTTTTGACCCAATTGGTTGATTTGTGTGATATACAAGATACAAATGACCGGTACATAATCAGTCCAAACACTGAAAAAGTCTCCCCACGTGTGGGATCGCCATACTCAGAATAGTAGAATATGTGTTGGGTTGTAATTCCAAGTATATCTATGTTATTTTGGGTGAGAAATATCTTTAAAAAATCTGACAACCTTTTGTAAAAAAAAAAACTTAATTTTCCTTTCTCGCATTTCCAAAAAATGTGTGAAAAAAAATGAATTCTAAGTCTTCAAAAAAAATCATCATACCTTTGGGTGTTTACTCTCTAAATTGTGGTCATTTGTGGATGTTTCCGTTTTTCTGGTGCATCAAGGCATCCAAAAATGTATAGGTAAACCAGGGAAATTAGATGCCAGTTAAAGTCTCTAGAATGCCTAAAAGTGCTCTTTAAAATTTTGGGCCTCTCTAAAGAGGTTAGGCTGTGAAAATTCTCACACCTGTGGTATCACCATACTCAAATACACCAAAAACATATTCTGCTGCTCCTTCTAAAATACCTTTGATGTGTTTTGAAATATTTTTTTTACTTGACAACTTTGGTCAAAAACTAATTTTCAATTTCTTTTCCTGCATTTTCCAAAAACTGACATTCTCAATTTCTCACTTTGCCTCTCAGAAAATACCTTGGAGTGTTTGTTTTCCAAAATGGGTAATTGTGGATGTTTTTCACTGTCCTTAGGCTCCAGGGCCTCCAAAAATGTGGTAGGTAGTCAGGAAATTAGATACGGAATGTATGCTCCTTGGATTCTGGGCCCCTCTTTGCATCTAGGCTTTGAAAACGTTTCACACATGGGTTTCGCCATACGCAGCAGGAGCAGCAGAATATGTTTTGGGGTGTAATTCTAAGTAGGCCTTTTATGAGGTGTGAAATGTCTTATTAATGGACAACTTTATTAAAAAAAAATAATAATACATTTTTATTTTTTTATTGTAATTATAAGTATGCCTATGCTGTGTGTGTGAGAAATAACTTCATCTGTAGACTCTTTTAAACTTTCACACAAGTTACTTTTACCAAAGAAATGTAACAGAATACATTTGACCTAAATTTTTGAAGAAAGATTATTTTTATGCAAAATATCCAACAGAAAAAAATGTTTTTTTAAAAATAAAATTGTTGGTTTTTTTCATTGATATGCAAAAGAAAAAACCCAAGTGGTGATTACATACCCCCAAAAGAAAGCTCTATCTTCTCAAAAAGTTATAAAATTTTTTTTTTGGGTGAGTGTTGCTGCCTGAGTAATTTTTTATTCAAAGTGTGACAGTCTGAAACTAAAAAAGGGCCCAAGGGCGGGAAGGGAGTGAAAGTGTCTGGTCTTGAGGTGTTAAATAGTGCTGTGAAAGTCCCTGAATTTCCTGGTATAAAAACCTTTTGCACCCTTGACGCAAGCAAAGAGGGGAAGGGAAAACCACCCAAAAGGGAGCCAACAATTTTTGGCGTGCGAAGAGAGCAGAAAAAAAAGAGGATTTAATCAGTCTGCGCATCTCCTTTTGCTATCTAAGAGCTGAAGAGAGACAAACCCGTAAATGTTACTGAATCATAGAAAAATAAGGTTCTTTCCCGACATGGCTGGGCTGTGAGTCGAGCTTGTGTAAATGCACAACGGGGTGGACGAGATACAAATCCTTTGGCAAGTATAAAAATTTTCCTGGCTTTTTAAGTGTTACTAAACCCACAACAGTAAAAACGGTCTGTATATGCAGTAAATAATGCTTCTTTACTCACGGGAACCTAAGGGGGTTAAACCTCCCCATTGGAAAAAAGGCTGTTTGATCCTGATTCTTGATCCCCCCCCCTTCAAATGCCCCCCAACCCAATCTGCTGAAAAAAACAGAGCCCGGGGGGGAAAGCTACATGCTCAGTGAAATTGCTAGGAGTTTTTTTTTCTTAGGAGAATGAATGTGATCAGAACGGGGCCCCAAACAGCACTGTTAAAAAGGGAGGGTCGGGAAACCATTCAGCCTAAATTGGAACAACAGGCAAGAATGAAAACCCCTAAATTTCCGGGACTGGACGTTTTGGGCACTGAAAGGTTTTTTTTTTCTTAAATTTTTTTCCCTTGTGCCCCTTTCCCCAAACAGCCAAGGGTCCGAAGTCTACGGGGAATTTTGCCTTTAAAGCATGGCTAGTCTTTAATATTTTTAAAATTTTAATTTAGCCCTTTAATTGATTGGGGTACGATATTAAACACGGGAAAACCTATTGCCAACCCTTCGACTCCTATGTTCTGACTGTTTGTTTTTCTAAATTTTCCCTGAGTTAAACCCATTCCCCCAGCCAGGTTGTGCCCTTTAAGCCCCCGTTTCAATTCCTTGTGTCGGCGGGAAGAACCCTCAACCTACTTAGACTGGGGCCCAGTCAAAAGGGCTGAACCCCGGTTACCCCACGGGGGGATTTGTCAAAAAGGTAGCTCACCAGGGGTTTGGGGGTCGGGGCCTTTACATCCTGTGGGGCCCCCTAACATGTACAACCCCAAGGGGCCTTTCTTGTTTTGGGATAAACACACCCAAAACTTTTTTGCTCTGGCTTGGATTTTCATTATACGGGAAAAAAACTGCAGATGACGCGGGTTCCCCTTGATTTTTTCCTGCAGACTCAATCTCCAATATCCCCCTTTTATTTTTCCCTTTTACTGTCACTACTGATTTGTAATTTTTTTGGTAGAACCCCTTGCAAACCCCTTTTGTTGTTTTTGTACCCTCAAAAGTTTAAAACCCATTCCCTTTTGTGGACCTGTTTTGAAGTCAAAAAGGCCCTGCTTTTAGCTGTGATAAGAAAAGGTATTTAGCAGTTTTACGTTTACTAAAAAAATTTGGCATTTTCATGTTCTTTGTACTTTTGCGAGACCAGATATAGTAAATCCCCAGGGTGGTGGGCTTTTGTAACAAAAAGGGTAGAAAAGGGAAGACATTTCCGGTGGTTATATTATTAATAAAAATAAAATTTTAAAAAAACCAAAATATTAAAAACATTTTTAAATTTATGTCAATTTGCACCTCTAATCTTAATGTTTGTTGTCCATTTAAAAATTGGTCGGGAAATTCCCACATATTTTGGGCTGGCACGGGGGTGGATTGGGGAAACCCCAAAACAGAGCAAAAGGTTGGAATTAGACTTTTCCCACAACACCGGAAACAGAAAATGGGGCCCACAGAAGGATGCTGGGGAAATGGAAAAAAAAAATTTCTGGAAGTTTGGGCCGGTGGCCCCCTTTTGTATTTGTTTTTAAATTGCTAAGTGTTCTTTTTTGAAATAATGCAAGTGTAAAATTTAAAACAAACATGTTCCTGCTTTTAAAAAAATGGCTGTGTGTAAAATTGGGTGTGCAGTGACCGACGGCTGGGACCCAAACAGAATCAACAGGGGAGAATGTCCCCCCGAAACCCCAAAGGAAACCCCAATGGTTTCCAAAATTTTTTAATAAACGATCACTTATTACAGCAAGGCAATGTTTCGGAGTCTCGGGGCCCCCCTTCATTCAGGCATGTGAAAAAATGTGCAGGAGCTGGAGAACTATTTAAAAAAAAAAACCATCCCCCAAATCAGAGGAAGTGGAATATCCCTGGTCCCATCCCATGATGTCTTGTTCCCCCCAAAAAAAGCTTTTTAAATAAAATTTTAAACAGAAACTGTCGGGGGACCCCCTCGTTCCCCGCCGGGGTTGGCCCGGGCGCAGGCGCATTTATCCGCCCGGCGGGGGAAACTCGAGCACTTGGTTGGGCCGGCCGCGGCGTTCGAGGTTTCGCGCAATCGCCAATAAAGAAGCCGGGCCCCCCCGCTGGGCCCCAATGGCAAGCGCAGGGGGGGGATTTTTAAAACGACCCTGAGCTTTTTTTTCATTTGGCCTTTGGTTTTCCTGCATTCTGAATCCTGTGAACCTGTCCCCTGTAAGTTTTTGACCCGGATTAAAACCTGCCCTTTGGGCTGTTTTCCCCCTGTTCTGCCCCCTTGTTTTGCCGGACCTCTCCCCTTTTGAATCCCCCTTTTGGGATTTTGCCCTGCGGGTTGCAAATTTGGCGTTTGACCCGCCCATTCTATGCCCGTTTCCCTTGTACCTTGCCCCCCTTTATCTGTTCCCCGCCCCGGCCCGTTTTGCCCTTTTCCCCCTCATCCATCCACCCCACCCCGGCAGGGGGGGTTTTTCTGCCCTCCTCACACCAAAACCTTTCCCCGGGGGCCCCCCTTGCGAAATACTACTACCCCCTGACGGACGCCCCCCGGTATTCCGCCCTGGTTCAGGGGCTCCAAGTCCATCCCCCCCAATCGGGGCCCCGGGTGAAAAGCACCCGGGGGATTTTGACCCCCGGGGGGCGCGGGGAAACGCCTATTCAGTGGAGTGCTAGTGTACCCCCGGGCCCCGGCCCCCTTACCGCCAGAAGGCCAGGGATGAGTCAAAGGGGGAGGTTTCCCTCCCCGTGGAGGGTTTGGGCAGGCACCTACCCAAAATTTAAACACAGGCCGTATCGGCCCTGCAGGATAGATGTCAGCAGATTAAAAAACCCAATTCCGGGCCCCTGCACTATATCCGTTCCCCCCCCCGGGGGGGCCCCGGGGTTCCCCCACCCCCTCCACAGCCCCTGGGGTGGTGTCTGGGGGGAAATCGCACCACTCCCGGGGGGGCCAAACCCCCGATTTCCCCTTTTCCCCAAAAACTTTTCCCACGGGACCGCACAGGGGTTCAGGAAATTCCGCGAGTCCTGCCCCCCTCAAATTTTTTGACAACAACCCCGAACCCCCCGTGCTGAACCCGTAAAAGGTGGGGTTCGTCAACCCTCCTCGGGGTGAACCCCAAGACTGGGCCCCCATCGATTAGGGGGAAAAAAAAGGGCCCCTCCCCTTTGGGTTTCGGTTGACAGTTTTTTGATGTATGGCCACCCTTTTATGATGACCCGCAGGGGGCAGCTTTTCTGAAGCTACTCTTTTACACACTCCCCGGCAACCCCCGAGCGGGGGAAAGGTTTTCGCTTTCTGAATTTAGGGGGTGGGGGGGGGAAATACTCCGCTGGAACAAAGTTCGAAACTCCTCACATTTTCCCATTTTGGCCCATCAACGGCCTGGAAAAGGGGACGAGCCCGCCCGGGGGGGGAAACCTGTTTTTTTTAGGGGCCCTAATACCCTGACCATTAAAATTGACCTTTTAAAACTGCGGGAACGCAGGTTTGAGAGGTCCGGCCATGGCCCCGGGGAAATCCCGGGGATCATTTCAGGGTCCCATTTCAAACACCTGGGCCCCAGTCAAAAAAAACCCGGCCACCTGGAGACAACCCCAAACCCCCTTGCAGTTTCGGCCCTGGCACGAAGGCCCTAAAACTACCCCCAGAGGACATCTCGCGGGACAACCCCGAACCTGTGCCTCAAAATTGTGGGAAAGCTGGTAAATTAGGCGGTTCCTGCCCGAAAAAAAAACTGGGTTAAGTGCACCCCTTCTTCCTTTTTCCCTTTGGAAAATTTTGGGGCCCCATCCCAATATTTTAGTGGTCCCCTTTTTCCCTTTAAATTTTTCCAAAAGGGACCCGGGAAAAGTATCGGCCATAATTGACTCTGGGGCTTTGCAGCTGTTTTGGGGGAAAATTAATTTTGCTCCCCGCAGGGGAAATTCCCCTTCAATTGAAAAAAAAGGGGGTTAAATTATTTTTTTGGGCCCAAGGGTTTTTCCCCAATTTAAAATCGGGGGTAGTAAACCCGGGGAAACCCCCCCAAATCACCCTGCCCATTGCCGGCCAGCCCGGGGAATCCTCCGCCTGGATGCTAAAACCCTTCACCCCCCCTTTTCCCAGTCATTCTGGGGCTCCCATGGTTACGGGGCCCAAAACCCCCCCGATTGACGGGGAAAACCGGGGGGTAATCCCCTTCCCCTTTCCCCAATCCTGTGGGATTTTAACTGCCGAAATTCCCGGCCCGGGGCCCCCAAAATTTCCTCCTGTGCCCCCGAGGTGGAAGTAAATTTAAAACAAGTAATCCCTGCCCCCCTTACCAGGGGTTTTTCTAGATGGTTTTCAGAAAACGGGGGAGCTGAAAACTCTACCCCCCCACCCCCCTTATAAAGGGCCCCAAATTGACCGTTCCCCCCCGGGTTTAAAAAAATTTTCCTTTTTGGGCGAATTTTCCCCTTTCCCGACCCAAAAGGGGGGCCCAAAAGGAAAAAATATCGAGGAAAAGCCTCCAGAAGGGGTTCATCCCCCCTTACCCATTTCCCACCGGCGGGGGCGGGAATTTCTTTTTTGGGAAAAAAAGGCCCAAAACCAAAGGCCCATGAAATTCGATTACAGGAATTAAAACCCCCGGGTCACGAAAAAAAAACCGTTCCCCAACTACCTTTTTAGTACCTAAAACTTTTTCCAAAGTTTAAAGTCAGCATTAGTTTTTCCCCAAGCTATCTGAGGGGGGCTTTAAAACCCTTGGGATTCGAAATAAGGGAGGGGGACGGGGGAAAGGGCCCTTCCCCCACCCGTTTTCGGCATTTTAAATTTTTCTGGTCTTGCCGTTGGGGTTGTGTAATGCTCCGGCCACTTTTCCCAAACATTTTTTTAAATGATTTTTTTAAAGAGATTTTCTGGTTTTCCTTTGTGATCGTTTTTTTTAGACGACATTCTGTTTTTTTCCCCCCTTCCTCTGGGGAACACAAATACATTTTAGCCAAAAGAAATTGGGGGCGGCTGCGGCAGCTTGGGGTTGTCCCCCCAAGGCAGAAAAAAGTTGTTTTTGAAAAATCCAGCATTGCCCTTTTTGGGGCCCTTTTTTAATTTTCCACCCCCGGGGGCCCGCGTTGGACCCCCCCAAAAGGGGCGCTGCAATCGGTTTGGGCCCTGCCCCCAAAGACGGGGAAAGGCCCAGCGTTTCTTTCGGCTTTAAAATTTTTTACCGGAAAGGTTAAACAAGAATCTGGGCCCCTGGTCCCCCCCATTACCCCCAAAACCCAAAGCTGGGGCCCCCCGTTTCCCAAAAGGGAAAACCGGGAAGCGCGGAAGTTTCGATGCCTTAAAGAAGCTGTTCACTTCGGAAACCCCTTTTTGGGGTCACCCGGGGAGGGGCCCGCCCCGGGGGCCCTCCCAATTTTTAAGGGTAGATGCCTCGGAGAAGGGGTTGGGCCCTCCCTTTCCTTTACCAACGAAAAGGCCCACCAAAGGAACTGCCCACCCGGAAAGCGTTCTTCTCACGGAAACTGCCCCCAGCGGAGAGGAATATTACCCGGGTGACCCGTGAGCTACTAGCGATTTTAAAAAAGGCGTTTTGAGGAATGGAAAGGGACCTGCTGGGAAAGGGGCCGGGGCCCCCCATCTTAATATTTACTGAACCATAAAAAAATTAGAGTATCTGAGAACGCCAAAAACGTCCCAAAGCCCGGGGACAGGCGAGATGGGCACTATTCTTTTTAAATTCCAAAATTTCCTTTTTACGGGACCGGCCGGGATCAAAGAAAACTAAGCCCGGTGCGTTAAACACCCTGTACGAAACGCCAAGGAAACCCCCGTAACCGAAAACCCCCCTATCCTCGGGGAACTTCTTTGGGCCCCCTTTAGTCAGGACCTTCGTTCCAGGCTAATGGAGGGGATTTCCCCAAACTTTTCTACCCAGGCGGGAGGGCCACTCCAAAAAAGGGGGGGCTCCTATGGAGGGGGAAAATCGAATTGTTGTTTCCGGGAAAAAAGCTCGAACCCGGGGCTTGGGGCATTGCCACCCAAACCCCCCAAAAGGCGGGGCACTTTTGGCCCAGAATAGACCCTGGAACTTTCCCCCGGGCGCTCCCTTCTGGGGCCCGAAAATGGGAAAGATTTTAAGGGCTTAGTCCCGGGGCCCCTTTTCACCTGCCAGAAGAACAAGCCCTCAAGTAAACAAGGTTTGGGGGGCGCTTGCGACCCCTTTCCTATTCCGAACGGCCTTGGCAAAAAAATTCCAATTTAAATTTTTAGTCGAGGGTTTTCCGCCCCTTCCCCCCCCGACCCCACGGGAAAACCTGGTAGTCGTGGACCCCTTGTCCAAGATGGCCCACTTAAACCCGTTGAAGAAGACCCCCCCGGGGGCCCGGACCGCGCGGGGTCTTCATTGTAGGGGAGTCCAGGTTGGGATTTTTGGGCCCCGAAGACTTGTCTCGGACCGAGGGGTCCCAGTTCCCCGTTTCCCGGAAATTCCCCGGGAGCACTGTGCAAAACCCTGGCATCAAATTATCTCTCTCTTCTGGGGTTCCCCCCCTTTAAACTAACGGTCAAACCGAAAAGGAAACCCAAACAGACCCTTTGAGCAAAATTTGAGATTTCTTTACCTCCCTTTTCTCAAGAAGACTGGTGCCAAAATTTCCTTTAGGGAATTTGCCCCTTTTAAAACAACGCCCGCCACTCAGGGAACAGGGCAGGGGCCCCCCCTTCTTCGCCCCAAAATGGCTTTCACCCATCTTCCCCCCGGGTTTTTTTTGGTTTTTCCCGGGAAAGCCCAGTACCAGCAACACAAAGATGTGGTAAGTTTTTTCCCTTTCGCCCCAATGAGAAGCTTTAAGTGGCCATCAGTCGGGCCCCGGAAGAAAAAAAAGGAAAAACATTCAAAAGGAAAAAGGAGAGGAGATCTGGGATTGCGGCCTGGGGAGAAGGTTTGGGGTGGCGACGCCAAACTAAAGATGCTTTTTCCCCATCGGAAAAAAATTGGGGCCCAAATTTATAGGCCCCTTCTGCATTAAACGGAAGGGGTTTTAACCCAAGTAGCCCCATGAACCGCCCCCCCCCTGACCGCTCAAGATCCCCCCGTCTTTTAAAGTGTCCCTTCTGAAGCCTTTTTTCCCCGATGCCTTTCCCCGCCGGGGAACTAGACCCCCGGGAACCGGTAACGGGTCGAAGGAGAAGAAGAATTTGAGGTTGAAAAAAAATTTTGAAGTGTTTGGGAAAGGGGGGGAGGGCCCGACCCCCAATTCCTTATCAAAAAGGAAGGGCTATGGTCCTGAGGGCAATTCTTGGGGGAAACCCGCCCAATAAAGTCCCCTGCACCCAGCTTGTCCCGGGGGGTTCTTTCGCGATTTACCCGTGGTGGAGAGATCCCGGGTGGGCATCCCAGGTTTCCCCCTTAAAGGGGGGGGGAATGTCAGGGATCCCCTCCGGGTCCCCGCCGCGGTTGGTCCCGGCGCCCGGCGCCCGTATCCGCCCGGCGCAGGGACCGAGCACTGGTTCCCTCCGCCGCCGGGGGCGTTTGAGTTCGGGGCAGCGCAGTAGAAAACCCGCGGCCGCCCCTGGGCACCAATGGCAAACGGGGGGGGGCCGGGGGTATTTAAAAAGACCCTGAGCCCGTCCCTTCAGTTTCCCCTTTTGGTTTTTTCCTGCCTTTCTGAATCCCTGTGAACCTGTACCCTGTAAATTTTGACCCCCTTGAACCTGACCTTGCTGTTTTTGCCGTTCGACCCCTTTCTTTGCCTGACCTCTCTTTCCCAATGCCCCCTATTGGATTTTTACCCCGGGTGTTGCTGAACCCCGGCCCCTATGACCCACCCTTCCCATGCCCGCTCCTTTTAAACCCTTTCCGCCCTTCTGTTACCCCCACCCGGCCCCGGGCGAAACCCCCCTCATCCCTCCAACCATCCCCTGCAGTGGGGGCTTCTGACCCCCTCCATCGACTCTTCCCCCCTGGGAGCCCCTTGCGCTACTTACACCAAATGACGGGAACGAAACCCCCCTAAATCAAGGGCCTGGTTCAGGGAGCTCCAAGTCCCCTCCCCCCCATCAGGGGGCCCCGGTGAACAAGCACCCTGGGACTTAGGGCCCCCCCCCGTGCGCTGGGGACGCCTATTCCCGTGGGGGTGCTAGTTAGTACCCCCGGGCGGTCCCCTTACAGAAACATTACAAAATGCGAAAATAAATAAAACATTTAAAACGAAACATATGGCTAAACTGCTTTCCCGGGGAATATAAACATTGTAGTCACATCTCCATAGTACTCCCCAGATTGTGAAAAAGTGCAGTAAAGCACGCTATATTCTGGAAACAACGACCAGCACATATTGTCCCTGACCAGGGGCGGACTGACAACTCATGGGCCCCAGGCAATAGGGGACATGGGACCCCTGTGTCCTTGCCCACTCTCAAAGCAACCCAAAAAAGCCTTTAAAAAGGGTACCAGGGGAAATTTCATTGGGCCCCTACTGACCCCGGGCCCTGGGGCGTGCCCGAGTGCTGTAATGGTCATTGCCCCGTCCCTGCAAAATAAAGACTGTTCCCTAAGATGGGGGGGTGTCTTTTCGTTTGTCAAGTGGCTCAATGAGGACACACCTACACTGGCTATTGGTGCATGCTGCAGTGTCAGGGCGAGCATGTCACCTGCAAAAACCTGTGGGGGTATACTACCACCCTGCGCTAAAATTTTTGTTTACATTGATTTTGAGTGCTTTTTTGAAGAGAAAAAATGACATCAAGGGGGGGGACCGGGTAAATTCACTTCACTATGATTGGTAAATTTGGTTTACTTAACCTCTTCATGCCGGCCGAAAATGAAAAAGTGCTGCCTCCCGGCATCGGGGCCTAGCGCTGAGGGGCCGCACATTTGCGTTTATTGAAAAAAAATGTGCTGAGAGCCGCGCCCCCGGCCCCCACTAGTGTCCGTCTCAGGGGAAAGGCCCCCGACTCCTCTTTCGTCGGACCTTTCCAGGTGCCCGGGCTTTTCGCATTCCCCCCCCAACCCCCCCGCCCCACCTCCTGGTTCTGAAACCCTTAACCCTTTGAGGACCATAAGTTAGGGAACCCAAAAAAAAAAAATTTTTTGTTTTTTAAAATTTGTACACTTCAGTCTGAAAATAAGCCTATTTCATGAAATAACTGGCAAAAAAAACAAATCCTTTGTTTTAATAAGAACAAAATTTTGACTCAAACCCAAAAAAAAAAAAGTATTTTAAGTTTCCCAAAAAGATAAAAGGGAATTTTAAAAAAATGGGACAAATACGCCCCTTGGGCTCGGGCCCCCAAGCACCCGCGTCAAGGGGGTTAAATAGTTCCCCAGTTCTTGTCACATTTTATCACTGCCTGAAAGGGGCCTGCGAGAAAATCCGTAAAAGTTCCTTGCTGTAACATGTGATGCACATCTGTTAAGTTTTATGGTTTTTTTTTCGCAATTTGTAATGTTTCTGTTTACATTGATTTGAATGCATTTTTGGAGGGAACATAACATCATGGGGTGGGGCCAGGCTCATTTCACTTCACTCTGATTGGTGGATGGTTTTTTTTAAATAGTTCTCCATGAAATGCCCCTGGTACCTTTTTATAGGCTTTTTTGGGTGTGCTTTTTGTAGTGGGCAAGGACATGTCCTGGTCAGGGACATAGATGCTGCTCGTTGTTTCCAGAATATAGCGCTGCTTTCAGCTGACATTTATCACAATCTGGGAGTTACTATGATAGACATGTGACTACAATGTTTATATCCCCAGGAATGCGTTATGCACATCTGATTACTGTTTTATGGTTTATTTATTTTCGCAGTTTGTAATGTTTCTGTTTACATTGATTTGAATGCATTTTTGGAGGGAACATTGACATCATGGGATGGGACAGGCTTATTTCACTTCACTCTGATTGGTGGTGGTTTTTTAAATAGTTCTCCAGCTCCTGTCACATTGTCACATGCCTGATGAAGGGTCTTGCGAGACTCCGAAACGTTGCCTTGCTGTAACTATGTGATCGTTTATTAAAACTTTTGACCCATATTGGTGATCCTCGGTGTGCTGGTGACATTCTCCCCTATTGTATATAAAGCACACCTTTGAAAAAAGGGGGAAAACCCTCCATTTTGCGTAATGTTTCCAAGGGACCGGATATTTGTCCTATTAGTTTTTTTATCATACGGGAGTTGAACACAAAGTCATTTTTCATTTTTGAAAGGGAATTTATATCTGTAAAGGTTGTGGGTAAAAAATGCGGTTCACCCAAACTTTTAATTTTGGGGTTGTGGTACTTTATCACCAATTATAACGGTTTTATTTTTCCCACAGGAAAACTACTCGAAATTTTGGGTTTTTATAAGCGCGGTTTCTTTTTTTTTTTTGTATCCCTGGAGGAAAGGCACGCCCCCATCCCGGGCCCCCAACTTCACAGTCCCTTTCCCACTCGCAGCCCAACCAAGCCAGAGACTTGTGGTGCATCAAAGTCTTTCAGTGCCATTTGGGAAAACCCAAACACCCTCAATTATTTGGGAAAATCATTTTAATTGGGAGGATGCCGAGAATGGCGTCAATAAGCTGAAAATAAGCAAGGAGGCGAGTTTTTTTAAAGGAGGGTTTCCCAACCCAGGGTAACTGTGCTCCGGCTGGCTCTGAGGGATCAGAGAATATGTGCTTTTATGAAAATCTCACCACGCACTTAGAGTTTTGCAACACCAAAAATATGGGTGTGGTAGCCCTTTTCATGTCCAAAGATCATTGATGTTTTGATGCTAAAAAACATTTTCCAGCGTCACTTGCATCATTTAACTTGACAATCAGTCTGTGACTAAGTGCACACCTTAAAAAATTTGATTTATTTTTAAAGCAGTTAGCCCTTTTTTTGTACATGTTTAAAAACTTAAGCCCGGGGAATTTTCACCCCTTCCAGCCCGGGCCAAATTTTCTGTTTGGAAAAATTTTTAACCCCTTTAAAAAAAAAAAAAAGAAAAATTTTTTGGGTTTTTTTTTTTGGGTAAAATTTTTTTTGGGGTTATTATTAAAAAGGGGGGGTTTTTTTTTTTTTTTTTTTTTTTTAAAAAAAATTTGAAAAAAAATTTTTTTAAAAATTTAGAAATAAAAAATTTTTCTTAAAAATCTGAAAAATTTTAAAATTTTTTTTTGTAAAAAAAAATAAAAATTTTTTAAAAAAAAAATTTTTTAAAAATTTTTTTTAAAAAAATTTTTTTTTTTATTTTTTAAATTTTTTTTTTTTTTTTTTTTTTTTGTTTTTTTTTTTTTTTTTTTTTTTTTTTTTTTTTTAATATTTTTTAAAAAATTTTTTTTTTTTTTTTTTTTTTTTTTTTTTTTTTTGGTTGTGGGTTTTTTTTTAATTTTTTCCTTACACTTTGGGTCCTTCCATTACCCTGTTATTCCGGGGGTTGGTTGGGGAAGTTTTGTGGGTTTTTGGATTAAAAAATTTTTTTTTTTTTTTTTTTTTTTTTTTTTTTTTTTTTTTTTTTTTTTTTTTTTTTTTTTTTCATTTATCCTTTTCCATAATAAATTTTTGGTAAAAAAATCCGTCCCCATCGGGGCCCGGGGTCCCGGGAAGGGAACAGCATGAAAAGGGGTGTTTGGAACCTTTACAGGACCCCCGGGCCTTTTCAATCCACAAAAAAGGGGAAGGGTTTAAAATTACTTGGGGGAAAATTTTTTTGCATTTTTTTTTTTCAAAGTTTTTTGATTTTTTTTACTTTTTAAAATTTTATTAAATTTTTATTTCCCTTTTATAAAAAGAATTAAATTCAAAAAATTTAAAACCCAAAAGAAAATTTACAAAAACGAAAAATTTTCCCCCCAACAAACCCCCCCCAAAACCCCTTTCCCCCTTTT
>CATNWA010004487.1:0-16365 GCA_951230385.1 Staurois parvus | reverse complement strand
CTCATATGTGGCTTGAATGTAAAGGAAAAACCCAAGATATATGTTCACAGACTCTGAAGTCTAATTACTCACTTTTCCCAATCTAGAACAAATATAAATATAATAACTCAATTATTCTATTAAGATCCAACTCATTCATACTTATGTTAGTACTGTTAATAAGAAGATATTAGATATTGGGTTAAGGAAAGCTGCTAACACTGACCACCCGAAGTGTGTTTGGCAGGCCACACCGCACAATGATGAAAGTGGCTTTTCTCTCCCTGCACACAGTAGCTAACACAAGTCAAAACAAAAAGAGGGGTTCTTGGATGTTACTTAGGGGTCACTGGTTGGCCGGAAAGCTGCTAACTGACCTTTAGGAAATTTGTGTAAAGAAAAAAAAACTTTCCTAATACACACAGAAAAACCCCTTTTCAACCTGAAAAAAACCGTTAAAAAAAAGACAAAGTGGATCCTTATGAAAAACACGGGACATTTCGCAGTAAAACAATTACACAGAGGTAAACCGAAAAACTGCTCCAAGAATAACCCGTTGCTGACGCGAAAATCACTCCTATCAGCGCCGCTAAACGATCCGCGTTACACACGCAATCTTCGCTGCAACCACCTAAAACCGTTTACACAAAAAGTCTGCTGGATGCGAAACACGTGACGCAGCAGCTTAAAACAAACCCGCTTTACAATAAGGAACTACTTTTAACACAGAAAAACACAAGAAAAACATAATCACTATACAAGAAATCTATGTGCAAAAACCCAGACTTCACCGCGCTCACTAAATGTGGAACACGTGAGGGAAAAACTCGCTTAACACACTTTAAATTGGCTGGCAATACGCAAATTTAAAGCTAAAAGCAAACAACTTAAACTGTAAAAATTTGGATTAAAAACACAAAATGGGTCAAATGCATATAGGAAACTTCATGCACATTGCATAGAGATTACTGCACATGTGGTAGTCAACAAAATGGCCACCAACAGGGAAAGCACATGGCAGTCAACAAAATGGCCACCAACAAAAGGAGCACATGTGGTTAGTCAAGAAAATGGCCCCCCACAGAGGAAGCACATGGTAGACACTAGAATGGCCCCCCACAGAGGAGCACATGGTAACACTAGCCTCACTAGCCTCAAAATTGCCTCTAACCTCTTACATAAAACAGACTTTTGGACAGAACATACACTGGACAATTACACAACAATATACAGCACACATACAACACAATTTTGGCACAATCACAGAACAGACATAAAACACCAACATATCACACTAACATGCACATGTAACAGAAAGGACCCCCTGCTGCATGCTTGCTGGGAGCAGTAGTACACAAAACACTGCACAGACTACATACACACAAAGATCTTACAACAGTTAACAATTAACCTAAACCTTTCAGCACTGTAATAATTACCTCACGTGGAGGGGGGTAAAGCAATCACCACAGTACCTACAACCCACAAATACTTACCTAACACTATGCAACAACTTTTACCCGCTAAAACATATACCCGTTTAATTTTTGGTTGGAAGATTTTTAAACTTGACCAAATCCAGCCAACCAAACCCACCCCTCTGCTGCTCTCAGCAGAGACAAAACCCTTGTCTTTCACCCACAAATCAAGATTTTAGGACAAAACTAGGTCCTTGCTAAGCGGTAATTCTTGTTAGCTAACAGAGAGCGAAAATCAGCCACACGAACGACGCGCAAAAAGCGATCCTCTTAATGGCAGAGAGACCTGAAATGTGCCGGCATACTTTTTGCTAGTTCATGATGGCTCATTCCCCCCTCGTGCTCGGTTAGCTATCCCAGAATACGCGTTAGTATCCACCAGGCTCGCCAAACTGTCTTGGAAATTCGCTTTAACGAATTTCTCCTTACCGTGAGTACTCGCAGTTGGATGCGCAGAAATCCCCCATAAAGCTGTGCGAATCTCGCTTACCACGACTGCAGCTAAACTACACGATTCCTGCCCATCCAAATGGGTTAGCTCTGTTGAAATGTGGGGAATGGAGCTCCGTTACCCTAGAATGATCACACGACACTCTAAGGCTGCTGTTTGGAATTCACATAAGGGCAGTTTTCATTCTCCCCTTTGGTTTTATTACAAATACACACACGCCCCCCCCCACATGAATAAGGTCAAACCCCCCACAGAACAATGCAATGGGGAGTGCCTATACACAGGATGTACATTCCGATTGGAGCATAGCCTTTCCTATTATCTATCACTGGTCCTCCCCCATGAGCCTTCTGAGGTCAGCAGACTTCCTCCCCTTCCCCCCCATGATGAGCCCTCTATGGAGAGCATATTTCCCAGCTCCTAGCAGTATGTTCATTCTCTGTACAAGCATCCCCTAGGAACATCAGTCTGTACCTGGATGGGCCCGATACGATCTTTATTAAAACACATCCATCCAAGATACAGTTCAGGTCGGTAATGGGTTGTAAGATATGCATAAGCCTACACGCGGAGTTCGTACCGCTTGGCGCCTTGCGTTATGAAGTCCGTGTGGTACTATGCTGCTGATATGTGGATACAGGCCCGCGGTCTACTGCCAGCGGCATTCGCATCGAATGCCGTGGTGGTATACACGCCGGTCTATAAGCGCAGATCCGCCATCTCACCCATTACCGAGCTGAGTACTGTAACATACATTGTACATGCGCATGGCCCAATTGCAGCCTTCAGAGCTTTAATTAAGCCACACGAGAGGCATATGAATAACACTCATATATGACACATTTAAAGTTCAACCAACAATACAAAATTTCCATGACAAATGTGAGTCCAATAAGCCTGAATAGGTTTACATATCCAAAACCGATGGAAGAGGGTCGGCCTAGGGACCCCACACCAAGAACAGACAGCTGAAGTCTGGGATGAGGCATTCAACAAAGACGGTATAAATGCTCTATGGATACATTTAAACTGGGCCTCCCTCCATTGTTCATTAATAATACGTTTATGCACCGTATTGTAACCCTCCAGAATTGCAGTAGTATCATCCAACTCCGGGATGTCTTTGTTCCAGCTCTTAAATAAGGATTCACTTGCCTATTGATGAGTTGTGTTGTAAAAGCTGAGGCTACAGTGAGGAGATAAAACTGACTCCGTACTCAATCAATGGGCAAGCGAGGTCCATCCTACCTCCTCTTAGCTGTGATTTAATGAAATTTGCTCATTGAAAATAGTAAAATGTGGTGAGAAGGTAGGTGAAACCATTGGGATATCTCCACGAAGGAACAGTGCTAGATTTAGGATCCCATAAGGATGCAACATCCATTACCCCTTTGGAGGACCAGGAAACAAAGGCTTCATGAGTAATACCTGGAGGGAACTGTGGATTTCCTGGTATGGGGAGATGTTGGGAGGAACACCAGTCAACTTGCAGATTTTTCGCCATGCTATCACAGTATCTCGGATAAGCGAGTTATGTTTCAGATGAGTGGGTAGCGTTTTAAGGGGTGCATGCTGGATCGCAGACAAAGTAAATGGGTGGGCCAGGGCTGTCTGCAGCGTAAAATTGGTGTACATAGATTTACAAGTCAAACAGTCTAGCCCTTGTCTAAGAAGACAAGCCAGATTATATAGATGGATATTGGTTAGACCCATTCCCCCGTCACACTTCGGCAGATATAGTTTGTGGAGAGCAATGTGGGAGCGTTTAGATCGCCACAGAAATTGTAGCAGGGATTTATGCAGCGTTTGAATATCTTTATGCTTAAGCAATAAGGGTAGCGTTTGCAGAGGATATAAAAGTCTCACAAAAGACACCATTTTAAAAATATCGGAGGGTACTGCCGAGAAGATAAGGATGTCATCTGTAAATAAAGCAGCATTACCAATTTTGATTCCCGATAGAAGAGGATGAGAATTGAGTACCCTGGAAAAAGGTTCAATGGCTAGATTAAACAGCAGTGGGGAGAGGGGGCATCCTTGTCGCATTCCCTTTTGTAAATGAATGGGGGGCGAAACAGTGTCCTGAGTAATCAAACAAGCTGTAGGAGAGGAATACATGGAGTAAAATAAATGAAAACCAAACTTCCTCAACACCAAGAATAGCCACTGGAGAAATATTATCGAAGGCTTTTTCCACGTCGAGGGGAAGGATGGCCGTGTCTTGATCAGGCTGAAGTTTGTTATAGAGCCATGATAACTTTCCGGATATGTAGTACAGCTGATCTGCCTGTCGCAAAAGCTGCGCAAAACACAGTGAAGTACGCAGTTCAACCATTTTGTAGGCACCTCTATCTTGGTACGGAGTATATATTGTGTCTCTCATTTCTCATTCTCCTTCCCCCTCCCTTCCTGAGAGGCACAGTGACAGATGTGTGTGTGTTAAAAATGTCACTGGCAGGTAGAGCAGCAGGGGGCCCAGAGCTACAAAGCCCCCCAAGAGAGACAGAGACTAGCTGCCCAAGGACGTGTAATTTCTCACTTCGTAACCGAGATAAGGCAGCTTTTCCCAGGAATTGAAAGAGATTGCAACCTCATAAAACCTAGCAGTTTAGGTGACAGAATTAAATGAACATTCCTCAAGTTAGCTTGTTCCCTATGTTTCATATCATGGATTATGAAGATGTTGGTTCTAATTCAGAGTCCGCCCGATGATCCCTCCCTAAACAGAGTATTGGTCAGTTACTCAGAGCCACCCCCCTGCTGGGGGACTTTAAAACACAGGCTAGCAGGCCTAAAAAGTTAAGTTGAAGACATCTCCCAATTGTAACATCAATATACCACCTGGGGAGACCCTTTGCTCTGAAATTTGGATCTGCTTACGGCTAAGGCTTAATTGGCAAGTAACTTAACCCTTTAACTTCCTCTCCGATATCTCTTTGCTGTGCTATGGTTCTTTGTATGTATATATATATATATATCTTAGTTACATCATTTTCTGTAAATATTTTATTGCACCTGTTTGACTCTTTTAGTAATAAATCTTTCTTTCTGAAAGTGTTAAACTGTTTCTAAAGCGCTTAATTGCAATTTACGAATTCCTGCCTCTAAAGAGACGCTACTGTGTTTGTTTGATCCTCTGCCCAATCGGCCTGCGGTGACCGTATTGGAAAGATGACTTTTCAACCATTACAGTGTATATTTGATAAAGAGAGTTTCCCCTTTCTCTGTACTAAAAGGGGTGGTGGCAGTGTAAGGGTCAGTTGTGTAATTAACTTGACCCAGTAACAAGCGCATCCAGGCTGCAGGCAGGCACTGATTGAAAATCCATTAGCTGGAAAATCGCTGTGTAGGGTGCAGCTGGGTGTGGCATTGTTACGCACGTCACATCGCGGTCTGGATCGGCCAGTCCTTCGGTCACGAGTTTGGTGAGAAGGTCTGGGGTCTGACGCCACGATCGTGACATATTGGCGGTCGTGAGATTGTCACATGTTGGTGGCGGCGATCTTGCGATCGTGACACTGCCCATGATAAAACCTGCTTGGGCTGGGTGTAGGAGGCCAGGGAAAATGCTTGCAAAACATGAGGTGACAATTTTGGACAAAATCTTTGGCGTCAACGTCAATAAGTGAAATAGGATGGTATGAACCAGGGGGAGTGGGGTTTTTGCCTTTTTTGGCCAGTAATTTTATAAATGCTGTGGATCCCGTAGGAAGGTAGGGCAGCCCTGCATTGTAGTGTTGTATACTTGGAGTAAAGTTTGATGTACAAAGTCGTGGGACAATTTGTAAAATTCAGACAAATAGCCGTCAGGGCCAGGGGCCTTGTTGTTAGAAAGGCTTTTAATAGTGGTAAAAATCTCTTCTGAAGAGATAAGGGCATTCAATGCGTCTAAGTGGGCTTGCAAAAGATGGGGCATGTGGATTGATTTCAAGAGTGTCTCCGCCCTGTCCATATCCACCGGTTCCTCCCAATATAATTGTTGGTAAAAGTGTGTTAGTAAAGACGTTTTTTCTTGCGACGAGGTTGTCAAGGTTTCTCTAGTATCTTTGAGTGCCATGATATGGGTAGGGGAAATGAGTCCACGACAAGGATTGGCTAAAAGTTTTCCAGCTTTGTTTACGTATTTGTGGAATGGCAAGGAACGATAAGAATTCTTAATTTTGATCCACCCACAACTCAAAACACCTCTTGGCCTCCTGCCATTTCCGGATCTCTTCCGTTTTGATATAGCTCTAATATGGCTTTCCGAACGGCGGTGCTGGCCTGGCAGAACTGATCCAAGGAGTGTTTCTTATACTGAGAAACATAGAATATAATTTTACCCCTCATATCCGCCTTGGCTGTTTCCCAAAATAAATTTGGGTCAGTAACATGTTCCGCATTGGTGAGGGTATAATCATTCCAAGCATTAACGATAGCATGCCAGAAATCCTTGTTATCCACAAGGTATGAGGGGAACTGCCAGGGATGGGGGGTGTCTCCAGGTTTGAAATCATCAATGGTGACTACAATAGGACTGATGATCTGAGATACTGTAGCTATTTCTAAGATATCTGAGTGTCTTACCTGCAGGAAGAAGGGAAGATGAACAAAACAAGTAGTCAATACGGGACATGGTGTAATTGGCAGTGAATAGTAAATGAATTCTCTGTCAGTGGGGTGGGAAAGGCACCAAACATCCGCCATGTGTAAATGAGAGATAGTATCTGCTAAATGTGAGGAGTAAGTTCGAGGACAACTGGAAATTGGGTTGGGTCTTGGGTTACACAAGGTTTTATCCCCAGCGGCATGCATTAAACTATTAAAGTCCCTACCCATGAGATGAAGAGGTTCAGGGGAGCGCATGGCCCAGGAGGTAAGATCCTGGAAAAATGGAATACCTGGAGTGTTAACAGCATAGATATTTGTGATTGCTATATCCTTGGATGCTATAGTTAGATGGATGGTTAGTCTACGACCCTCCTGGTCGCTATCTATCGAGTGAACAGAGTAGGACAGGTGCTTATGTAAGAGAATGGCCACACCAGCCCTGCGACCCATAGCCAAGGAGCCAACAACCTCCCCACCCATAATCTTATGAGACGTTGAAGATCAGATTCTAACAGGTGCGTCTCTTGTAAAAGGGCTGCTTTCAAACACTTTAAGTGTTGCAGGATTTTCATCCTCTTGCCCCGAGAGCGAAGTCCCTTAATGTTCCAGGATATAACCCGCATGTTGCCAGGCAGATAAACTACGCGTTTGTCAGAGGTATCGTCCTGGGGGGCAACAGGATGAAAATCCTGCCTAGGGACGATACCTCTGACAAACGCCTAATTTATCTGCCCGGCAACATGCAGGGGATGAGGGGTAGGCAGGATGAAACTCACCTGAATTCAATATCCACGGGGAGTAAGCCCCAGGAGACAGACAAATACACCAAGTAAGTAGGTTGGGGTCGCAGCCCAGGTCCCTTCCTCAGGATAAGTATCTGAAATGGTATAGTAAGAAACTTGGAACCAGACAGAATATTATAATGAACAGATGCACAACAAACAAGAACAAACAATAGGTAAAACAATAACCCAAAAAAACAAAGGATGTCTATGGACTTCACTTTTTTTCCCTGTGAGAAATACACCTTAACCAGAATGTCTAGCTTCCAGGCCCCTTTGCTGATAAGAGACTCGCGATAGCGAGACATACAGAGCGCCGGTGAGCATAGTGTGTGGAGCGGTGACTCCGCCCCTGGGCATTGAACCTAAAGATTCTGAGCTCTATATCTTGTGATATGATAGTAAAGTAGACAGTATAACATCAAAATACCAAGACGACATGATTTTATAGCATAACATATCGTATTATAGACCCGATAGGGTGCTCTGGCCAGAGAAATAAAGCAATTGGAAGGGTACCATGAGAATGAACACAGAAGGCGAACATGATAAAAAATGTAGCATAAGGCACATTATAGGCTGGGGAGAGCATATTCTCCATGAGATAAAGTGGCAGATCTGCACCCTGCTCAAGTATCACCCCGCTTCTTGGGACCAGCAGGATAGTGTCCGCGTTTGGAAGGATGCTTCAGTGGACTGCTTTGGTGTTTGGTAGCATTGGTACATAAGCGATGTTATCGCCCATGAGATGAGTTGAAGCCAGTTTGCCAGCCAGCATAGATTCCACATATTGTTTAGCCACCTCAGGAGAAGTGAAAGACAACTGGTCTCCTTTAGGAGAACGTAGACGCAGAATCGCTGGGTAGGCTAGGGTGAAACACAGATTATGTTGGTAGAGAAGAGAACAGGTTGGGGCAAAAGACTTGCGTTGTTTAGAAACTTCCACTGAATAGTCATCAAATAATAATAGTTTGTGGTTGACCATGGAAATGCTCCTGCCCTTGTGATAGAATTGCAGAATGAGTTGTTTATCCGCATAGTTTAGGTATCTGACAATGACTGGCCAGGGCTTAAGTTGTTGGTCTTGATCTTGCGGTGGGCCCACACGATGGGCTCTTTCCACAGCGCACGGATAGCGAAGGCCCAAAACTTCAGGGATGCGGTGGCTTCATAGCTCCATTAAAGAGGATTGTTTATAGGATTCTGGCAGTCTTATAATATGCAGGTTATTCCTACAAGATCTGTTCTCCAAATCCTCTATTTTGTCAAGCACAGATTGGGGTACCTCCCCTGCGTAGTAATGGCAGTGTTTACCTGAAGGAGATGCTTCTCTACAGATGATATACGCCTCTCTGCTTCCTCCATCCTATGGGTCTGAGCTTGAATCTCCTGTCGCAGCTGTTCCATGCCCTGCTGTACCGCTTTGTCAACTGCCTCGGAGATCAGCGGAGTAAGTATGTGTGCCCCGGCCTGAGCAATCCTGGTGTGCGAGAATTCACTGTCCTCCACCTGCTGTATAGATGGCAGAGAGTGGACATCCGCATGCTGTGCTTGCTGTGTATCGGTGGCCAACTTGGATGTCACCTCCGGTCCTGTGTCGGGATCCCGCCGGGATCCCTTCGATGATTGGTGAGCGGTTCGCTCCAGAAAGTGGTCCATCTGGTCCCCTGGGGCGGGAGGGATATAATCCACCCAGTTAACCGGAGCGCTGGTGCAGTTTCTAAGTGTGGAAGTGAGGGGGGCATGGAGCAGTGACAGATCACTCCATCCTCACACGGCACCAGAACCGGAAGTCCGTAGTGCAACTTTTAATATCCAAATGAAACGTAACATGTTAGCCAACATGTCAGAAAAAATAAAACATTCAAAAACAGAATCACTGCATTGGATAAAGGATCCTTGTGTCAGTATTTTGTTGAACTGCCTTTTGCTTTGATTACAGCCTTTAGTTTGTTGGGATATGTCTCTAGCAACTTTGCAATATTTGCCCACTCTGCAAAACTGCTCAAATTCAGTTAAATTTGATGGTGACCGTTTGTGGACTTCAGTCTTCAAGTCATTCCACAGATTTTCAATAGGGTTCAGGTCTAGACTCTGACTAGCCCATGCCAAGGATTTTCACCTTTTTGCTCCTTCAACCACTGTGTGGTCATATTTGCTGCGTACTTTGGGTCATTGTCATGGAAGAAGGGAAATTGACAACTTTCTGGCAAGGGGTTGCAGATTTTCCTCAAGAATTTGATGGTATTTTACTCCATCCATTTTTCCTTCTATCACAAGTGCTCCAGTACCTGCTGCAGAGAAGCCCCTATAACAGGATATTACCATCTTCATGCTTTACTGTAGTTTTTTTACTGCAGGAATGGAGTTATTTGGATGGTGAGCTGTTTTGGATTTCATTCAACTTTAGTCTCATCTGACCATAACACCTTTTTCCATGTGGCCTTAAAATCTGCAAGGTGCATTTTGGCAGAGCTCAGTCGTGACTGCATGTGGCCATTCCTGAGGAGTGGCTTTTTTTCTTGCCACCCTCCCATACAAGCCACATTTGTGGAGAAATTGTGATATTATTGTCACATGCACACAATTAGAGATGAGCGAATCGAAGTAGGCGAAGTGGAATTCGTTTCGAATATTAGGAAAATTTCGATTCGCGTCGAATCCGAAAATAAGCAGACTTCGGATGCGCGAATCGAAATTTTTCCTAAAATGGCGGCGACATGTGCGGCGATGGAGCGGGGATGTCTGGGAAGGCGCGCAGACAAGGCGCGCTGACCCATAATGCATTCATTCATGACATGTGATCGCATTAGCCAATCAGCAGCCAGCCAGCCAGCCAGCACAGTGTAATGGTCGAGCTATAAATGGCGGCCATTTTAGAATTCTCCATTTGCCTCCAGTCATTCAACAGAGGCAGACCTGGCTGTATTCAGGGAGAGAGTTAGGGACAGACAGAAAACGTTACTTAGGGACACAGAAACGTTAGTTAGGGCCACAGAATCGTTACTTAGGGCCATAGAAACGTTACATAGGGCCACAGAAACGTTACTTAGGGCCACAGAATCGTTAGGGTTACAGAAACGTTACTTAGGGACACAGAATTGTTACTCAGGGACAGACAGAATTGTTACTGAGGGATACAGAATTGTTACTGAGGGCCACAGAATCGTTACTTAGGGCCACAGAAACGTTATTTAGGGCCACAGAATTGTTACTTAGGGACAGACACAGAATTTGTTACTGAGGGACACAGATTTGTTACTGAGGGCCACAGAATCGTTACTTAGGGCCACAGAATTGTTACTTAGGGACAGACACAGAATTGTTAGTGAGGGACACAGATTTGTTACTGAGGGCCACAGAATCGTTACTTAGGGCCACAGAAATGTTACTTAGGGCCACAGAATTGTTACTTAGGGACAGACACAGAATTGTTATTGAGGGACACAGAATTGTTACTGAGGGCCACAGAACCGTTACTTAGGGCCACAGAAACGTTACTTAGGGCCACAGAATTGTTACTTAGGGACAGACACAGAATTGTTACTGAGGGACACAGATTTGTTACTGAGGGCCACAGAAACGTTACTTAGGGCCACAGAAACGTTACTTAGGGCCACAGAATCGTTAGTTAGGGCCACAGAAACGTTACTTAGGGACACAGAATTGTTACTCAAGGACAGACACAGAATTGTTACTGAGAGATACAGAATTGTTACTGAGGGCCACAGAATCGTTACTTAGGGCCACAGAAACGTTACTTAGGGCCACAGAAACGTTACTTAGGGCCACAGAATTGTTACTTAGGGACAGACACAGAATTGTTATTGAGGGACACAGAATTGTTACTGAGGGCCACAGAACCGTTACTTAGGGCCACAGAAACGTTACTTAGGGCCACAGAATTGTTACTTAGGGACAGACACAGAATTGTTACTGAGGGACACAGATTTGTTACCGAGGGCCACAGAAACGTTACTTAGGGCCACAGAAACGTTACTTAGGGCCACAGAATCGTTACTTAGGGCCACAGAAACGTTACTTAGGGCCACAGAAACGTTACTTAGGGCCACAGAATTGTTACTTAGGGACAGACACAGAATTGTTACTGAGGGACACAGAATTGTTACTGAGGGCCACAGAACCGTTACTTAGGGGGCCACAGAAACGTTACTTAGGGACACAGAATTGTTACTCAGGGACAGACACAGAATTGTTACTGAGGGATACAGAATTGTTACTGAGGGACACAGAAACGTTACTTAGGGCCACAGAAACATTACTTAGGGCCACAGAAACGTTACTTAGGGCCACAGAATTGTTACTCAGGGACAGACAGACACAGAATTGTTACTGAGGGATACAGAATTGTTACTGAGGGACACAGAACCGTTACTTAGGGCCACAGAAAAGTTACTTAGGGCCACAGAATTGTTACTTAGGGACAGACACAGAAATGTTACTGAGGGACACAGAATTGTTACTGAGGGACACAGAAACGTTACTTAGGGCCACAGAAACGTTACTTAGGGACACAGAAACGTTACTTAGGGCCACAGAATCGTTACTTAGGGCCACAGAAACGTTACTTAAGGCCACAGAAACTTTACTTAGGGCCACAGAATTGTTACTTAGGGACACAGAATTGTTACTCAGGGACAGACACAGAATTGTTACTGAGGGATACAGAATTGTTACTGAGGGACACAGAAACGTTACTTAGGGCCACAGAAACGTTACTTAGGGCCACAGAAACGTTACTTAGGGCCACAGAATTGTTACTTAGGGACAGACACAGAATTGTTACTGAGGGACACAGAATTGTTACTGAGGGCCACAGAACCGTTACTTAGGGCCACAGAAATGTTACTTAGGGACACAGAATTGTTACTCAGGGACAGGCACAGAATTGTTACTGAGGGACACAGAAATTGTTACTGAGGGCCCCAGAACTGTTTACTGAGGGCCACAGAACTGTTACTTAGGGCCACAGAAACGTTACTTAGGGCCACAGAAACGTTACTTAGGGCTACAGAAACGTTACTGAGGGCCACAGAATCGTTACTTAGGGGAACAGAATCGTTACTTAGGGGCCACAGAAACGTTACTTAGGGACACAGAAACGTTACTTAGGGACACAGAATTGTTACTCAGGGACAGACACAGAATTGTTACTGAGGGACACAGAATTGTTACTGAGGGCCACAGAACTGTTACTGAGGGCCACAGAAACTGTTACTTAGGGCCACAGAAACGTTACTTAGGGCCACAGAAACGTTACTTAGGGCCACAGAATTGTTACTTAGGGCCACAGAAACGTTACTTAGGGCCACAGACACAGAACGTTACTTAGGGACACAGAATTGTTACTCTCAGGGACAGACACAGAATTGTTACTGAGGGACACAGAATTGTTACTGAGGGCCACAGAACCGTTACTTAGGGCCACAGAAACGTTACTTAGGGACACAGAATTGTTACTCAGGGACAGACACAGAATTTTACTCAGGGACAGACACAGAATTGTTACTCAGGGACACAGAATTGTTACTGAGGGACACAGAATTGTTACTGAGGGACACAGAATTGTTACTCAGGGACACAGAATTGTTACTCAGGGACACAGAATTGTTACTGAGGGACACAGAATTGTTACTGAGGGACACAGAATTGTTACTCAGGGACACAGAATTGTTACTCAGGGACACAGAATTGTTACTCAGGACAGACACAGAATTGTTACTCAGGGACAGACACAGAATTGTTACTGAGGGACACAGAATTGTTACTGAGGGCCACAGAAATTGTTACTTAGGGCCAGAGAAGAACGTTACTCAGGGACACAGAATTGTTACTCAGGGACAGACACAGAATTGTTACTCAGGGACAGACACAGAATTGTTACTGAGGGACACAGAATTGTTACTGAGGGACACAGAATTGTTACTGAGGGCCACAGAACTGTTACTTAGGGCCACAGAAAACGTTACTCAGGGACACAGAATTGTTACTCAGGGACAGACACAGAATTGTTACTCAGGGACACAGAATCGTTGAATTAAAGAGTATGTCAGACAACATGCAGAGGAGTGGCAGAGGAGGCAATGTTTTAGGAGCGAGCAGACGTGGCAGCAGAGGAAGGGGTCGAGGCAGCACTAGTTCGCAGCCAGAGGCCAGTGCTCCCGGTGTCATCCAGCGGTCGTGTCTCCACCGACAACCCTGCCGTCATCGATTGGTTGGCTCGGTCGTCTTCCTCTTCCCAGGTCACCTCTGACACCTACAGCCAACGGTCGGTGGGTACGTCAGACACAACCGTTAGTTGGCATGGCCCGGGAGCAAGCCCACTGAAATCACGTGTCCTCTACCTGCCCCTGTCCTTTGGTGTTCCCTCACCAAGCGAAAGTATCGCATGCTGTGGGCTCAGCCCACTGTACAGTGAGGAAGAGCTAACAGAGGGCGGTCAGGAACGGGGGGAGACATCCGCCTCTTCAGCAGCCAGGGCGAAGAAGTAGTGGCGAGGAGAGTGGCTCGGTAGCCGGTCTAGAGACAGGTCTGTCTCCTGACCCACACGCAGCCGAGGGGGCTAGTAGTGAGGCGGAGACCCTAATTGATGATGATGAGGCTGATCGCACTTGGCAGCCTCGTCGTCATCAGGCTATTGCTTCCGCATCATCAGGAGAAGAGGGTGGCAGCTTGGCAGCGAGCAAAACAGTCGGTGGGTTGCCCAGGAGGCAGCAGGGTCGCAGCAGTGTCAGTGGAGGCAAACGGCCACGGAGTAGAGCACCAGCTCCACTGCAGCCTACCACCACGGCCAGTAGTGGTGTGCGGTGGTGCACGGTGTGTGCACGGAGGAAGTAGCAGTCAGCCAGTGAGGAGTAGTCGGGGGCAAAGTTTCCTACTCGGCGGTGTGGCAATTTTTTGTCAAGCCGCCCGAGGAAGTAAACGTAGCCGTATGTCGACTATGTGGCCAGAAAGTCAAGCGTGGCCAGGGGGCCCATGTTGGGACTACAGCGTTTGCGGCAGCATATGCAGCGTCGCCATTTGGTGGCCTGGGAAAACCGTGATAAAGATACGGCGGTTCTGCCTGCCCCAGCCCCCGCTCCATCACCCGCTCCGTTACTTGCTCCGTCACCCGACGTCAATCGCCCTCTATCAGCCAGTCAAGGCTCCAACACCTCTGCTGAGGGGAGTTGTCGCTCGTTGGCATCTTCCGCTCGTTCAGATGCTCCTTCTCCTGCTACTCCTCTTCACGGATTCCGTCAGCAGTCTTTCTTGGAATCCGTTTCCAAGAGACAACAGTTTGCGAGCACGCACCCGACGGTGCAAAAGCTGAACGTCCTCCTGTCCAAGTTGCTGGTGCTGCAGTCCCTCCCTTTCCAAGTGGTGGACTCAGCACCTTTCCGAGAAATGATGGCTTGTGCCGCGCCGCGGTGGAGAGTGCCAAGCCGTCATTTCTTCGCCAAAAAGGCAGTGCCAGCCCTGCATTCACATGTAGAAGAGATGGTGGGCCAGTCTTTGAGCATGTCGGGTCTCTGCCAAAGTGCACGGCAGCGCCGACGTGTGGAGCTGTAACTACGGTCAGGGACAGTACATGTCATTTACGGCCCACTGGGTGAACGTGGTGCCGTCACAGCCGCCGCCCAGCAACTTGGACAGGTCACGCCGCTTTTGCCTCCACGTTTGCACGTCCTTGGTCCACAAAAGATGTCCGCCTCTACCACCTCTTCTTCCTTCGTGTCCTCAGCCGCCACCGCCACCCCCGTGCCAAGTCCCATTACCCGACCGGCATATCACATGTGCAGGGCGCAACGGTGTCACGCTGTGCTGCACCTGGTATGCCTTGGCGAACGTAGTCACACAGGGGAGGAACTTCTCAGTGTAATGAACAGAGAAATCGACAGATGGCTGTCTCCGCGCAAACTGAAAATCGGAACCATGTTGACCGACAACGGAAAGAACATGGTGTCTGCTCTGCGTCAAGGAAGGTTGTGCCATGCGCCATGCATGGCTCACGTGTTCAATCTGGTTGTCAAGCGGTTCCTAAAATCCACCATCCCACTGCAAGACATCCTTAAAATGTCACGTAAACTTTGCATGCATTTCAGCCATTCCTACACCGCAAAGCACACCCTCCTTGAGCTGCAGCGGCAGAACGGAATTCCACAGCATCGCCTGATCTGCGACGTTGCAACAAGGTGGAATTCAACCCTACACATGTTAGACCGCCTTTACGAACAGCGAAAGGCCATCACCGATTTCCTGATGTTACAAGCGGATAAAGGTACTCCCCTGTGTAACTTCGATGTCAGCCATTGGCAGCTCATGCGTGACACCTGCCGCTTGCTCAGGCCCTTTGAGGAGGCCACGCTATTCGTGAGTCGGCAGGACTATGGGATGAACGACGTCATTCCTCTGTTGCACGTCCTGGAACAAATGCTGTTAACAATGGCTGGTCAGGGTGCGGTAGACGTGGCGCACAGATCTCAACGCCACATGACCCCTGTGGGGGCAGGACAGGAAGAAGAGGAGGAGGTAGAGGAGGACATTTGTGCTCAGGAATTATTGAGTGAAATGGGTGGTTTTTCCACTCAGCGGACAGGAGTGGAGGGAGCAGGAGCATCTGGTAGAGGAGGAGGAGGAGGAGACAGAGGACCCAGACGCACCGTGGCAGTATGCTGTGGAGATGGAGGCAGGGAGTCCCTCGCATTCCTTGGCACAAATGGCCCATAGCATGCTCGGTTGCTTGCGTAGCGACAGCCGAATAATAACCATCAGACAGAGGGATGACTTTTGGCTGTCCACCTTGTTGGACCCTCGCTACCGTTCAAAAATGGTGGCCTTTTTCACACCTGCTGAGAGGGAGGCCAAAATAACGTACTATAAAAACCACCTATGTAGTCAGTTGGTCTCTGCCTTTGTGCGCCAACGTCCATCCTCAGACACTGTGGGCCCTGTGCGCTCGCGTTCCGCTGCCATGGCAGCAGGGGAGGGGTGGGGTGGTAGGAGCAGTGGCAGCTCCACCAGCAGCGGCTGCCTCAGTCTGCAGTCGATGATGAGTAGCTTTCTTCACCAGCGCAGTGAGGAA
>CATNWA010004486.1:0-14910 GCA_951230385.1 Staurois parvus | reverse complement strand
CCAGCAGCAGCGTGACCAGGAGGTACGGGGGCCCATGGCCGATATGGGGCCTGGCGGCACCTATGGAAGGCCGCTAATCTGCTGCAGCAACCTATGACAAAATGGAAAACCGCAGGAGTGTAAGGAGACCTCAAAGTGGCACATGGCAGAGTGGAAGCAATGGGAGGCCGTACAGGGACCCAGGTCACACTGTGGGACCAGCAGCAGCGTGACCAGGAGGTACGGGGGCCCATGGCCGATATGGGGCCTGGCGGCACCTATGGAAGGCCGCTAATCTGCCAGCAACCTATGACAAAATACCTTTATCCGCTTTTAACATCAGGAAATCTGTGATGGCCTTTAGCTGTTCGTAAAGGCGGTCTAACATATGTAGGGTTGAATTACACCTTGTTGCAACGTCACAGCATGAGGAGTCGGTACGGGGGCCCATGGCAGATTAGGGGCCTGGCAGCAGCAATGGGAGGCCCGTAATCTGCCAGCACCCTATGTCAAAAAATTCAACACACCAGCAGTGTGAAGAGACCTGAATGTGGCACATGGCAGAGTGTGGCGATGGAGACAGCAGCAATGGGAGGCCGTACAGGGACCCATGAGAGACTCTGGACCTGGCAGCAGCATGAGGAGGCGGTATATAGGGGCCTATGGCAGATTAGGGGCCTGGCAGCAGCTATAGGAGGCCCGTTATCTGCCAGCACCCTATGTCAAAAAATTCAACACAACAGCAGTGTGTGAGGAGACCTGAAAGTGGCACATGGCAGAGTGTGGCGATGGAGACAGCAGCAATGGGAGGCCGTACTGCCAGCACCCTATGTCAAAAAATTCATTCAACACACCAGCAGTGTGAGGAGACCTGAAAGTGGCACATGGCAGAGTGTGGCGATGGAGACAGCAGCAATGGGAGGCCATACAGGGACCCATGAGAGACTCTGGACCTGGCAGCAGCATGAGGAGGCGGTATATAGGGGCCTATGGCAGATTAGGGGCCTGGCAGCAGCTATAGGAGGCCCGTAATCTGCCAGCACCCTATGTCAAAAAATTCAACACACCAGCAGTGTGAGGAGACCTGAAAGTGGCACATGTTTGAGGCATGATTCATGGCGGATTTAGTCAGTTGTGTCAGGAACTGGTGGTTTGAAATCCAGACTAATCCACGCCTGATTCATTTTCACAAACGTGAGTCTCTCCACACTTTGGGTGGACAGTCGTGTCCTCCGCGGAGTTACAATACCTCCTGCCGCACTAAACACGCGCTCCGATGCCACGCTACTGGCCGGGCATGACAGCCTTTCAAGGGCAAATTCAGCTAGTTGGGACCAAAGGTCAAGTTTCGTTGCCCAGTAGTCAAGGGGATTGTCTACCTCGGTTGGCAGGGTGCTGTCCAAGTAGGCCCAAGCCTGTTGTTTGAGCTCCTGCTCCAGGTCCACCTGATGCTGCTGCTGCGGCTGGTTAGTAGTTTCCTCACTGCGCTGGTGAAGAAAGCTACTCATCATCGACTGCAGACTGAGGCAGCCGCTGCTGGTGGAGCTGCCACTGCTCCTACCACCCCACCCCTCCCCTGCTGCCATGCCAGCGGAACGCGAGCGCACAGGGCCCACAGTGTCTGAGGATGGACGTTGGCGCACAAAGGCAGAGACCAACTGACTACATAGGTGGTTTTTATAGTACGTAATTTTGGCCTCCCTCTCAGCAGGTGTGAAAAAGGCCACCATTTTGGACCGGTAGCGAGGGTCCAACAAGGTGGACAGCCAAAAGTCATCCCTCTGTCTGATGGTTATTATTCGGCTGTCGCTACGCAAGCAACCGAGCATGCTATGGGCCATTTGTGCCAAGGAATGCGAGGGACTCCCTGCCTCCATCTCCACAGCATACTGCCACGGTGCGTCTGGGTCCTCTGTCTCCTCCTCCTCCTCCTCTACCAGATGCTCCTGCTCCTCCACTCCTGTCCGCTGAGTGGAAAAACCACCCATTTCACTCAATAATTCCTGAGCACAAATGTCCTCCTCTACCTCGTCCTCTTCTTCCTGTCCTGCCCCCACAGGGGTCATGTGGCGTTGAGATCTGTGCGCCACGTCTACCGCACCCTGACCAGCCATTGTTAACAGCATTTGTTCCAGGACGTGCAACAGAGGAATGACGTCGTTCATCCCATAGTCCTGCCGACTCACGAATAGCGTGGCCTCCTCAAAGGGCCTGAGCAAGCGGCAGGTGTCACGCATGAGCTGCCAATGGCTGACATCTAAGTTACACAGGGGAGTACCTTTATCCGCTTGTAACATCAGGAAATCGGTGATGGCCTTTCGCTGCTCGTAAAGGCGGTCTAACATGTGTAGGGTTGAATTCCACCTTGTTGCAACGTCGCAGATCAGGCGATGCTGTGGAATTCCGTTCTGCCGCTGCAGCTCAATGAGGGTGTTCTTTGCGGTGTAGGAATGGCTGAAATGCATGCACAGTTTACGTGACATTTTAAGGATGTCTTGCAGTGGGATGGTGGATTTTAGGAACCGCTTGACAACCAGATTGAACACGTGAGCCATGCATGGCGCATGGCACAACCTTCCTTGACGCAGAGCAGACACCATGTTCTTTCCGTTGTCGGTCAACATGGTTCCGATTTTCAGTTTGCGCGGAGACAGCCATCTGTCGATTTCTCTGTTCATTACACTCAGAAGTTCCTCCCCTGTGTGACTACGTTTGCCAAGGCATACCAGGTGCAGCACAGCGTGACACCGTTGCGCCTTGCACATGTGATATGCCGGTCGGGTAATGGGACTTGGCACGGGGGTGGCGGCTGAGGACACGGCGGAAAAAGAGGTGGTAGAGGCGGACATGTTTGCTGGACCAAGGACGTGCAAACGTGGAGGCAAAAGCGTCGTGACCTGTCCAAGTTGCTGGTGCGGCTGTGCCGGCACCACGTTCACCCAGTGGGCCGTAAATGACATGTACTGTCCCTGACCGTAGTTACAGCTCCACACGTCGGCGCTGCCGTGCACTTTGGCAGAGACCGACATGCTCAAAGACTGGCCCACCATCTCTTCTACATGTGAATGCAGGGCTGGCACTGCCTTTTGGGCAAAGAAATGCCGGCTTGGCACTCTCCACCGCGGCGCGGCACAAGCCATCATTTCTCGGAAAGGTGCTGAGTCCACCAGTTGGAAAGGGAGGGACTGCAGCACCAGCAACTTGGACAGGAGGACGTTCAGCTTTTGCACCGTCGGGTGCGTGCTCGCAAACTGTTGTCTCTTGGAAACGGATTCCAAGAAAGACTGTTGACGGAATCCGAGAAGAGGAGTAGCAGGAGAAGGAGCATCTGAACGAGCGGAAGATGCCAACGAGCGACAACTCCCCTCAGCAGAGGTGTTGGAGCCTTGACTGGCTGATAGAGGGTGATTGACGACGTCGGGTGATGGAGCAAGTAACGGAGCGGGTGATGGAGCGGGGGCTGGGGCAGGCAGAACCGCCGTATCTTTATCACGGTTTTCCCAGGCCACCGAATGGTGACGCTGCATATGCTGACGCAACGCTGTAGTCCCAACATGGGCCCCCTGGCCACGCTTGCATTTCTGGCCACATAGTCGACATACGGCTACGTTTACTTCCTCGGGCGGCTTGACGAAAAATTGCCACACCACCGAGTAGGAAACTTTGCCCCCGCTACTCCTCACTGGCTGACTGCTACTTCCTCCGTGCGCACCGGCACCACTACTGGCCGTGGTGGTAGGCTGCAGTGGAGCTGGTGCTCTACTCCGTGGACGTTTGGCTCCACTGACACTGATGCGACCCTGCTGCCTCCTGGGCAACCCACCGACTGTTTCGCTCGCTGCCAAGCTGGCACCCTCTTCTCCTGATGATGCGGAAGAAATTGCCTGATGACGACGAGGCAGCCAAGTGCGATCAACCTCCTCATCATCAAGTACGGTCTCCGCCTCACTACTAGCCCCCTCGGCTGCGTCTGGGTCAGGAGACAGACCTGTCTCTAGACCGGCTACAGAGCCACTCTCCTCGCCAGTACTTCTTCGCCTGGCTGCTGAAAAGGCCGATGTCTCCCCCCGTTCCTGACCGCCCTCTGTTAGCTCTTCCTCACTGTACAGTGGGGCTGAGCCCACAGCATGCGATACTTCGCTTGGTGAGGGAACAGCAAAGGACAGGGGCAGGTAGAGGACATGTGATTTCAGTGGGCTTGCTCCCGGGCCATGCCAACTAACGGTTGTGTCTGACGTACCCACCGACCGTTGGCTGTAGGTGTCAGAGGTGACCTGGGAAGAGGAAGACGACCGACCGAGCCAACCAATCAATGACGGCAGGGTTGTCGGTGGAGACACGACCGCTGGATGACACCGGGAGCACTGGCCTCTGGCTGCGAATAGTGCTGCCTCGACCCCTTCCTCTGCTGCCACGTCTGCTCGCTCCTCCTAAAACATTGCCTCCTCTGCCACTCCTCTGCATGTTGTCTGACATACTCTTTAATTCAACGATTATGTGTCCCTGAGTAACAATTCTGTGTCCCTGAGTAACAATTCTGTGTCTGTGCGAGTAGTAACTTCTGTGGCCCTAAGTAACAGTTCTGTGGCCCTCAGTAACAGTTCTGTGTCTGTGCGAGTAACAATTCTGTGTCTGTGCGAGTAAAAATTCTGTGGCCCTAAGTAACAGTTCTGTGGCCCTCAGTAACAGTTCTGTGGCCCTGAGTAACAATTCTGTGTCTGTGCGAGTAACAATTCTGTGGCCCTAAGTAACAGTTCTGTGGCTCTCAGTAACAATTCTGTGTCTGTGCGAGTAACAATTCTGTGTCTGTGCGAGTAACAATTCTGTGGCCCTAAGTAACAATTCTGTGGCCCTAAGTAACAGTTCTGTGGCCCTGAGTAACAATTCTGTGTCTGTGCGAGTAAGTAACAATTCTGTGGCCCTAAGTAACAGTTCTGTGGCCCTCAGTAACAATTCTGTGGCCCTGTTCTAACAGTTGTGGCCCTCAAGTAACAGTTCTGTGTCTGTGCGAGTAACAATTCTGTGGCCCTAAGTAACAGTTCTGTGGCCCTCAGTAACAATTCTGTGAGTAACAATTCTGTGGCCCTAAGTAACAGTTCTGTGGCCCAGTAACAGTTCTGTGGCCCTGAATAACAATTCTGTGTCTGTGCGAGTAACAATTCTGTGGCCCTAAGTAACAGTTCTGTGGCCCTCAGTAACAATTCTGTGTCCCTGATTAACAATTCTGTGTCCCTGATTAACGTTTCTGTGGCCCCAAGTAACGGTTCTGTGGCCCTCAGTAACAATTCTGTGTCCCTGATTAACGTTTCTGTGGCCCCAAGTAACGGTTCTGTGGCCCTCAGTAACAATTCTGTGTCCCTGATTAACGTTTATGTGGCCCTAAGTAACGGTTCTGGCCCTCAGTAACAATTCTGTGTCCCTGATTAACGTTTCTGTGGCCCCAAGTAACGGTCTGTGGCCCTCAGTAACAATTCTGTGTCCCTGCGAGTAACAATTCTGTGGCCCTAAGTAACAGTTCTGTGGCCCTCAGTAACAATTCTGTGTCTGTGCGAGTAACAATTCTGTGGCCCTAAGTAACAATTCTGTGGCCCTCAGTAACAGTTCTGTGGCCCTGTGTAACAATTCTGTGTGCGAGTAAACAATTCTGTGTCTGTGCCCTCAGTAACAACAGTAACAATTCTGTGGCCCTCAGTAACAGTTCTGTGTGCCCTGAGTAACAATTCTGTGTCTGTGCGAGTAACAATTCTGTGGCCCTCAGTAACAGTTCTGTGGCCCTCAGTAACAATTCTGTGTCCCTGTAACAATTCTGTAACACATTCTGTGGCCCTAAGTAACAGTTCTGTGGCCCTCAGTAACAGTTCTGTGTCTGTGCGAGTAACAATTCTGTGTCTGTGCGAGTAACAATTCTGTGGCCCTAAGTAACAGTTCTGTGGCCCTGCGAGTAACAATTCTGTGTTCTGTGCGAGTAACAATTCTGTGGCCCTAAGTAACACAGTTCTGTGGCCCTCAGTAACAATTCTGTGTCTGTGCGAGTAACAATTCTGTGGCCCTAAGTAACAATTCTGTGGCCCTAAGTAACAGTTCTGTGTCTGTGCAGTAACAATTCTGTGTCTGTGCAGTAACAATTCTGTGTCTGTGCGAGTAACAATTCTGTGGCCCTAAGTAACAGTTCTGTGGCCCTCAGTAACAGTTCTGTGGCCCTGAGTAACAGTTCTGTGTCTGTTCTGTGAGTAACAATTCTGTGTCTGTGCGAGTAACAATTCTGTGGCCCTCAGTAACAGTTCTGTGGCCCTGAGTAACAATTCTGTGGTCTGTGCGAGTAACAATTCTGTGTGGCCCTAAGTAACAGTTCTGTGGCCCTCAGTAACAGTTCTGTGTCTGTGCGAGTAACAATTCTGTGTCTGTGCGTGCAATTCTGTGGCCCTAAACAATTTCTGTGGCCCTAAGTAACAGTTCTGTGGCCCTAAGTAACAATTCTGTGGCAATTCTGTGGCAGTAACAATTCTGTAACAATTGTGCCCTGAGTAGTACAATTTCTGTGGCCCTCAGTAACAATTCTGTGGCCTGTAACAATTCTGGCCTCAGTAACAATTCTGGCAAGTAACAATTCTGTGGTCCCTAAGTAACAATTCTGTGGCCCTAAGTAACAATTTCTGTGGCCCTAAGTAACAACATTTCTGGCACTCAGTAACAATTCTGTCTGTCCCTGAGTAACAATTCTGTGGCACTCAGTAACAATTCTGTCTGTCCCTGAGTAACAATTCTCTGGCACTCAGTAACAATTCTGTTCTGTCTGTGCCCTGAGTAACTAATTCTGTGGCCTAGTAACAATTCTGTCTGTCCCTGAGTAACTATTCTGTGGCCCTAATAACAATTCTCTGTGGCCCTAGTAACAATTCTCTGTGCACTGAGTAAACAATTCTGTCTGTCCCTGAGTATGAATTCTGTGGCCCTAACTAGCGTTTCTTTGTCCCTAAGTAACGATTCTGTGGCCCTCATTAACAAGTCTGTGTCCCTGAGTAATGGTTCTCTGTCCCTAAGTAAATTTTCTCTGTCCCCAAGTATCGTTTCTGTGGCCCTAACTCTGTCCCTGTCCCTAGTACAGAGCGGTCTGCCGCTGTTCAATGACTGCAGGCAAATGAAGAATTCCAAAATGGCCGCTATTTATAGCTCACCATTACACAGTGCTGGCTGGCTGGCTGCTGATTGGCTGATGCGATCACATGTCGTTGAGGAATGCATTATGGGTCAGCGCGCCTTGTCTGCGCGCCTTCCCAGACATCCCCGCTCCGTCGCCGCACATGTCAGCCGCCATTTTTCTGAAAAATTTCGATTCGCGCGTCCGAATTAGGCTATTTTTCGGATTCGGCACGAATCAAAATTTTTCCGATATTCGACTCGAATTCGAATTCCACTTCGGCTACTTCGATTCGCTCATCTCTAATGAGGACCATTAACAGAGAAAACTGGAGAAAAGGTGCAAGAATCGGGCCGAAGAGGTAAAGAAAATGACAAATAGTGATCAGTATGTACAGGAGAGGAGTGTGTGGAGTATGACAGTGATCGGTGTGTACAGGAGAGGAGTACGGAGGTATGACAGTGATCGGTATGTACAGGAGAGGAGTGTGGAGGGTATGACAGTGATCGGTATGTACGGAGAGGAGTGTGGGGGGTGTGACAGTGATCGGTATGTACAGGAGAGGAGTGTGGGGGTGTGACAGTGATCGGTATGTACAGGAGAGGAGTGTGGAGGGTATGACAGTGATCGGTATGTACAGGAGGAGAGTGGTGGGGGGGTGACAGTGATCGGTATGTACAGGAGAGGAGTGTGGGGGTATGACAGAGTGAGTGTGTGTGTACATGTACAGGAGGAGTCCGGAGGTGTGACAGTGAGGTGTGGAGGTGTGACAGTGACAGTGATGGTATGTACAGGAGAGGAGTGTGACAGTGATCGGTATGTACAGGAGAGAGAGTGTGGGGGGTAGGACAGTGATCGGTATGTACAGGAGAGGAGTGGAGTGTGGAGGAGGATGACAGTGATGGTATGTACAGGAGAGGAGTGTGGTGAGGTGTGACAGTGATCGGTATGTACAGGAGGAGGAGTGGGGGGTGACAGTGTGACAGTGATCGTATGTACAGGGGAGGAGTGTGGGAGGTATGACAGTGATCGGTATGTACAGGAGAGGAGTGTGGAGGGTATGACAGTGATCAGTATGTACAGGAGAGGAGTGTGGAGTGTATGACAGTGATCGGTATGTACAGGAGAGGAGTGTGGGGGGGGGTGACAGTGATCGGTATGTACAGGAGAGTGTGTGGGAGGTATGACAGTGATCGGTGTGTACAGGAGAGGAGTACGGAGGTATGACAGTGATGGGTATGTACAGGAGAGGAGTGTGAGGTGTGACAGTGATCGGTATGTACAGGAGAGGAGTGTGGGGGGGTAGGACAGTGACAGTGATCGGTATGTACAGGAGAGGAGTGTGGAGGTATGACAGTGATCGGTATGTACAGGAGAGGAGTGTGGAGGTGTGTGACAGTGATCGGTATGTACAGGAGAGGAGTGTGGAGGTGTGACAGTGATCGGTATGTACAGGAGAGTGTGGGGGGGGTGTGACAGTGATCGGTATGACAGGGAGGAGTGTGGAGGTATGACAGTGATCGGTATGTACAGGAGAGGAGTGTGGAGGGTATGACAGTGATCGTATGTACAGGAGAGGAGTGTGGGGGGTATGACAGTGATCGGTATGTACAGGAGAGGAGTGTGGAGGTGTGACAGTGATCGGTATGTACAGGAGAGGAGTGTGGAGGGTGTGACAGTGATCGGTATGTACAGGAGAGGAGTGTGGAGGGTGTGACAGTGATCGGTATGTACAGGAGAGGAGTGTGGGGGTGTGACAGTGATCGGTATGTACAGGAGAGGAGTGTGTGGGGTATGACAGTGATCGGTATGTACAGGAGAGGAGTGTGGAGGTATGACAGTGATCGGTATGTACAGGAGAGGAGTGTGGAGGGTATGACAGTGATCGGTACGTACAGGAGGAGGAGTGGGGGTGTATGACAGTGATCGGTATGTACAGGACAGGAGGAGTGTGGGGGGTGGGGGGTGACAGACAGTGATCGGTATGTACAGGAGAGGAGTGTGGAGGTATGACAGTGATCGGTGTGTACAGGAGAGGAGTACGGAGGTATGACAGTGATGGGTATGTACAGGAGAGGAGTGTGACAGTGATCGGTATGTACAGGAGAGGAGTGTGGGGGGGTAGGACAGTGATCGGTATGTACAGGAGAGGAGTGTGGAGGTATGACAGTGATCGGTATGTACAGGAGAGGAGTGTGGAGGTGTGACAGTGATCGGTATGTACAGGAGAGGAGTGTGGAGGGTGTGACAGTGATCGGTATGTACAGGAGAGGAGTGTGGAGGTGTGACAGTGATCGGTATGTACAGGAGAGGAGTGTGGGGGGTGTGACAGTGATCGGTATGTACAGGGGAGGAGTGTGGAGGTATGACAGTGATCGGTATGTACAGGAGAGGAGTGTGGAGGGTGTGACAGTGATCAGTATGTACAGGAGAGGAGTGTGGGGGGGGGTGACAGTGATCGGTATGTACAGGAGAGGAGTGTGGAGTGATGTGACAGTGATCAGTGTGACAGTGATCGGTACAGGAGAGGAGTGTGGAGGTGTGACAGTGATCGGTACGTACAGGAGGAGTGTGGGGGGTGTGACAGTGATCGGTACGTACAGGAGAGGAGTGTGGAGGTATGACAGTGATCGGTATGTACAGGAGAGGAGGAGTGTGGAGGTATGACAGTGATCGGTACGTACAGGAGAGGAGTGTGGAGGGTATGACAGTGATCGGTATGTACAGGAGAGGAGTGTGGGGGGTATGACAGTGATCGGTATGTACAGGAGAGGAGTGTGGGGGGTATGACAGTGATCGGTATGTACAGGAGAGGAGTGGGGGGGTGGACAGTGATCGGTATGTACAGGAGAGGAGTGTGGAGGTGTGACAGTGATCGGAGTATGTACAGTGATCGGAGTACAGGGAGGAGTGTGAGTGATCGGTACGTACAGGAGGAGTGTGACAGTGTGACAGACAGTGATCGGTATGTACAGGAGAGGAGTGTGGAGGTATGACAGTGATCGGTATGTACAGGAGAGGAGTGTGGAGGGTATGACAGTGATCAGTATGTACAGGAGAGGAGTGTGGAGGGTATGACAGTGATCGGTATGTACAGGAGAGGAGTGTGGGGGGTGTGACAGTGATCGGTATGTACAGGAGAGGAGTGTGGGGGTGTGTGACAGTGATCGGTATATACAGGAGAGGAGTGTGGAGGTGTGACAGTGATCGGTACGTACAGGAGAGGAGTGTGTGACAGTGATCGGTACGTACAGGAGTGTGACAGTGATCGGTACGTACAGGAGGAGGTGGGGGGTGTGACAGTGATCGGTATATACAGGAGAGAGTGTGGGGGGGTATGACAGTGATCGGTACGTACAGGAGAGGAGTGTGCTGGCCAAATGGGGACATCAGACATTCATCCAACTCACTGAACAGAATATGGAGTGCAGCATCATCATATCAGTGGAGGTCTGCTTATCCAGAGCCATGACATCATCCATAAATGATGACATCACACCCAGAGATAGAGATAGAGGGACATCATCCACAAATGATGACATCACACCCAGCGACAGAGAGAGATCATCATCCAAATGATGACATCACACACCAGAGATAGAGGGACATCATCCACAAATGATGACATCACACCCAGAGATAGAGGGACATCATCCATGAATGATGACATCACACCCAGAGATAGAGGGACATCATCCATGAATGATGACATCACACCCAGAGATAGAGGGACATCATCCATGAATGATGACATCACACCCAGAGATAGAGGGACATCATCCATGAATGATGACATCACACCCAGAGATAGAGGGACATCATCCATGAATGATGACATCACACCCAGATAGAGGGACATCATCCATGAATGATGACATCACACCCAGAGATAGAGGGACATCATCCAGATGACATCACACCCAGAGATAGAGGGACATCATCCACGAATGATGACATCACATCCAGAGATGGATGGGACTCACCTGTCCTGCCCAAGTACAGCAGAGTGTGGTGGATGGACAGACACTTTCTGCGAAGGACGAGGTTAGAGTCTGCTGCTTCTCCCCGTTATCAGGTCAACCATGTACCATACGCCCTGCTTCTTCCCTGGACAGGACACAGAGAACAACCACATTCCATGTATGAGATCCACACCCACTTCATGACATCACACACTGACTTCATCCTGTAGTGACCCCTCTGCACCAACTGAAGAGGACAGAAGACACGCGGGGTGTCACGGATCCACCCCACACGCCACTCCCATAGTGACTAGCTAACCGAGGTGCGCACGTGCGGCTGTGACTGGGGGTAAGAGGGAATAAGGGGGACTTAATCTGAATATATATATACACACACGTATATAAAAGATCAGCCGTGATACACTTTCACAGCCTGCACTACCTCTTGGCCACCACTAGAGGGAGACTCCACTCCAATCCAGCTGGCTGACCACACACTGGCAGATACAAAATCTTACATACAATCTGGTGCACACTAAGGGTTGAGGAGCAGCCTAGCAATCGCACACCCTTCTAGGATCCCTCCAGCTATCCTACAAGCTAGAACCCCGGTGTTAATCACTCTTCCACTGTCCACACTCCCCCACACCAGACACACAACAAATGGTAGCCTGCCACCACCCAACAGTTTTACTGGCCTGCTGGGCCACCACACACACACAGATCTCCGTCTGGCAGATCTACTTTACAATTTGCATGCAATCTGCCAACACGCAGTTCAATTGCATACAGATTGGCAATGAACTTGACCGAGCATATATAGACACTAAAATACAATACATACAATCTAATCTCTCCGGAGATATGAGCCCGAGCTTAAATACCCAGAAGTCACTTATTAATTTTATGATTTAATATCCTGAAAGTGGGCGGAGCATAAAAATGTACAAAGTACAAAGTATAAAAAGTTACAGAAAATACACAAGAAGACACACATTGGCTATTGACTATGAAATAAAAACAGAAATAAAACTTTTACCAAGATTTATCCTGCGAGCAAGTCAGAGTTCGCAATCCGTCAGTCAATAGAACCGGCTCCATACGAATCTCCTCGGCCATATCCCAGGTCCTCAATGCGAATATGGACGTAGGTAGGACATTAGTCCTCGGCCAATTGACTGGGGGGGGTGTTCTTGTACCAGCCCACAGGACATCAGGACATTCTGGGTGCTGAAATGGCCAAAGTCGATTGGACCAGGAACGGTTTGAATCACCAAGTCAGGGATTAAATTTCCAACACTAGCGCATCAGTCCGATCGCCTCTGCAACTAATATTTTAGCCTTTTATGAGAGATGAAATATATTCCTTTGATCTGTGTATATACGTCAAAGCTCCCAGACACATTGGAACCACCTCTGGTCTCCGCTCTGTGTCATGAAGCCAAACCGTCTAGAGCCCTTTTCTTTTCAGATTTCCCAGAAGGTTGACAAATCTTATTGGCACCCAGGTGTCACTTCCAGAGGAAGCTCTGTCCCTTTTCAGATGCTAATTGGTGACCATCTGTCTCTGACTGCACTCTGAACACATCTTATACAGTCATGCCGAAATTGTTGGCACCCTTGATATTTTTCCTGAAAATCAAGTATTTCACACAAAAAAGGTATTGCATTAACACATGTTTTGCTATACACATGTTTATTCCCTTTGTATGTATTGGAACAAATATAAAAACAGAGGCAGAAAAGCAAATATGACATTAAATGTCACACAAAACCCAAAAACATGGGCTGGACAAAAGTATTGGCACCCTTAACTTAATATTTGGTTTTGCACACCCTTTGGCGGAAAACATAACTGAAATCAGATCCGCTTCCTATAACCATCAATAAGCTTCTGACACCTCTCACCCGGAATTTTGGACCACTCTTCCTTTGCAAACAGCTCCAGGTCTCTCTTATTGGAAGGACACCTTTTCCCAACAGCAATTTTAAGATCTCTCCACAGGTGTTCAATGGGATTTAGATCTGGGCTCATTGCATGGCCACTTCAGAACTCTCCAGCGCTTCTTTGCCATCCATTTCTGAGTGCTTTTTGACGTATGTTTGGGGTCATTGTCCTGCTGGAAGACCCAGGATCTTGGACGCAAACCCAGCTTTCTGACACTGGGCCCTACTAGTGCGACCCAAAATCCTTTGGTAATCCTCAGATTTCATGATGCCTGCACCACAGTCCAAGGCACCCAGTGCCAGAGGGGCAGCAAAACAACCCAAAAAACCATCATTGAACCTCCACCATATTTTACCGTAGGTACTGTGTTTTGTTCTTTGTAGGCCTCATTCCTTGTTTTCGGTAAACAGTTTTTAGAATGATGTGCTTTACGAAAGCTCTATCTTGGTCTCATCTGTCCACAAGACGTTTTCCCCAGAAGGGCTTTTGGCTTTACTCAAGTACATTTTGGCAAACTGTAGTCTGCTTTTTTTATGTTCTCTGTGTCAGCAGTGGGGTCCCCTCTAATGGGTCTCCTGCCATTAGCGTTTCATTTCATTTAAAGTGTCGACGGATATGTTGCGGCTGACACTGATGCTCCTGAGCCTGCAGGACAGCTTGAATGTCTTTTGGAACATGTTTGGGGCTGCTTATCCACTTATCCGGACTATTCTGCGTTGCAATCTTTCATCAATTTTCCTCATCCTGTCCACGACCAGGGAGATTAGCTACAGTGCCATGGGTTGGCAAACTTCTTGATAATGTTGCGCACTGTGGAGTCAAAGGCAAATCTAGTTCTCTGGAGATTTGGCTGACTTGTAACCTTGAGATTGTTGTTGTATTTTTTTTTATTGCCACAATTTTGGTTCTCAGGTGTCCTCAGACAGTTCTCGTCTCCTCTTTCTGTTGTCCATGCTTAGTGTGGCACAGACAGACACACAATGCAAAGGTTAATGTGAACGTCTCTCCTTTTTATCTGCTTTCAGGTGTGATTTTGTCTATATATGCCCACACCTGTTTACTTGCCCCAGGTGAGTTTACAGGAGCATCACATGCTTGTAACATTCTTATTTATCCGCAGTTGTGAAAGGGTGCCAATAACTTTTGTCCAGCCATTTTTGTGAAGGTTTAGTGAGTGACATTATGTCGAATTTGCTTTCTTTCCTCCTTTTTTTGTTTGTGTCCTCAATACACACGCAAAGGAATAAACATGTGTATAGCAAAACAGTGTTTAATGCAATACGTTTCGTGAGAAATACATGATATCCCTGGAGAAGTACAATATCAAGGGTTGCCAACAATTTCGGCCATGACTGTATTATTAGATACATGGAATGCTTAAATCTACATTGTCATATTTCTACAGATCACATCTCAGCTACCCAAATCTTTATATTTATGTCACACCTGGTATATAGGTAGTGGGGAAGCTGAATCTGGAAAAGAAGAGTTGCCCACCTGGCTTGTCGGGGTTTTAGACGTTTTGCCGTCTTCATGGTACTCCAGAGATTTTTGTGATCGGTGTAAGATCAGAATGGGATGTGCAGCTCCTCTAAAAGGTACTCTCCCCCCCATTCCACCCCCTCAAAAGGCTGATTTGATGGCCAGTAATTCTCTCATCCCCTACATCATAGTTTCTATCACGCTGAGGATCATTTTCCTGGAAAAGAAAGCAACAGGATGAAAGCAGAAGTCTTCCAGGGACTTGCGCGCTGCGATTAGGACGGCCCAACAGCACTCTCCCGAGGCATCCACTTCTACCACAAAGGGTAGTGCTGGATCCGGATGCGCTTAATATGGCGCGCTGAGTAAAAGAAGTCCTTTAATGGCATCAAAAGCGTTTT